>APFE030342934.1:0-23074 GCA_000404065.3 Pinus taeda
CTTGGTCTTGTAATTTTGATATATCATGTTGCATTTCTTCCTCTTCTTCATGAGTCATGCTAGAGCTTTCAGCTTCCTTACTAGGTGTTTGCATTTTCTTTCCTTGGGGCATCAGTTACGATAATAATGCTCTACTATGCCCTTTGAATTCCTTCAAAATAAATTTTCAAACCAAGCTTAAGCAAAAATTTAAGAAAATCTACACACCTTTTTTCACTTTGTAGGAGCTTGATATTGCCTCTGATGTATCTTTGTACTTTCTGATCATCTAGTTCTAAATTTGTGACCTATAGTAGCCCTATGTGTCCTCTTTCCAATGCCACAAGTCTGACCCAAATTGGGTTCTCCAAGGAAGAGTTATGCGAAATCTCCCACAGTGACTTGATTATAGACTAGTTCAGTAGAGCGAACTTGCACGACATGCCACGAGTCACTATGTCGACCTTTGGATCTGACAAATGCACACAAGAAACTATAGTCCGTCCTCTTTCTGTACCTTCTTACGAAATTTCAATCTGATGCTCATAGAGAGAGTTATGACGATTTTCCCCAGGTCACCTGTTTTGAATGTAATTCAGGAGTCTGCAAAAAGACCAACTTCCTCAGATCATATCTCCGCAAATATCACGCAAAAGTCTCTGAAATTCGGACCCAAGGTTCAGCGCGATGTCTTCTCAAATGGGTTTTTTTTTTTTGCGACTTCTGAAACGTCACAGAAAAAAACTTATAGCGAAAATGCCACAATGACCTGTTTGGAGCAGCGAAACCCTAGAATCCAAAGCTCTGATACCAAATGTTTATGAAACCAGCTTCAAGAAAAGATAGAAAGATAGATCAACGCCTTAGAATTCAGCCCTCTTCCGAGGGGGCAAACTCCTTTACATTACATAAATGAAACAATAACTTGAAGTTTCAATTTCTTATTTTGCAAGTATTGTATCTCTATTTGAGCATCGTTTATAAGGCACTGGTCTCTTACATTTTATCTTATTGAAGCCACAAAAATAACAATAAAGGGATTCTATGGGGCACAGTAATAAAAATATGGGGGCAATAGGGGCACAACAATATTAATAAGGGGTATAACTACAATAGTAATGGGGTAATCACTAGTATTATAGGGACCCAACAAATTGCCTTACCTTGTATCTCCTAGAATATGTTGTCTTCAACAAGCTTTCCTTTAATAATCATCCTTAGGGACCACCCCCCTTAGCTTGCCTAGGAGAGAGCTTAATAAAAGAGAGTTAGGAATAGATGAAAACCCCTTATCTGAGCGTTGTGCCTTACAGAATATAGCTTGTGGGGTTGAAATGTTTTCCCGCACTTAGGTGTACATCTTAGGCGACAACACTACCCATGTGGGCATTTCATCATTCTATTTTATTCCATGATCTACACAACTAACTTCCTTTTAAGGCTATTTTTATTGGGAGTACAAAAACTAAAAAGTAGATTGAGCAGTTACTTGAAGAATGTAAGATTTTCCCCAACTTTTCTCCTCATACAAATTATAGAGAATTATTCAAAATTGGGAAACTAGAAGAAGCCTTGAATATCTTTGGCAAAATGATTGAAGTTGGCTTTAAACCAAATTTTATTGCTTATAATAAATGGTTTGGGGTTTTATGCAAAAAGGAGAAATTGGAGGAAGCTCAAAAGCTCGTCCAAGCTATGGTGGAAAGAGGTAAAAAGGTTGATGTTGTGACATATGATGTATTAATAGAGGGGTTTGATAATGAAGGGAGAGTTGAGGAGGCCAAAAATATTTTTCTTGAATTTTTGTGAAAGGGTTGTCTAACTGAGGATTCTCGAGACAAGACTTGGAGGGAAACCACAAGAAAAAAATGTTCCTATTATGAATTTTTGTTTGATTTTGTTTTTGTTCACAGGTTCCCTTGCATGTTTGTTAGATCTATGTATTTATCATGCATTTTATAGGTTACGATCTTTCAACTTGCAAAGGCCATAGAGATGTATTTTATAAAATATAGTCCTTTGCTAAAGTTAACATTTTGTATCCCTTTGTTAGAATTTTGTTTGTGATCACATACGTTTTAATTGTGGCTATGGGTTTTCCAGCAACAATTACAAACACTTATGGAAACCTTGAAGTACACAATGGAACCTCTCTATATCAGATGTGTAAAGCCAAATAGTGTCCTCAAAACAAGGGTTTTTAAGAATTTCAATGCCTTACAAGAACTACATTGTGGTGTAAGTAAATTTTGGCACTTTTTTCTTCAGCTTAAGCTCAAATACATAGTATATATTAAAGGAAGATATATTTATGACCAACATCTTCCTGTCTATAAACTCTGCATTTTCATATTCTAGGGTGTCCTGGAGACAATTTGGATTAGTTGTGATGGATATACCACTAAACGAGCATTTGATGAATTCCTAAATTGTTTTGGCATTCTTTCCCTGGAAGTTTGGAGGGGTAGATTTTTGCATGTCATGTGCTTCCAAGTTAACGAAGTTCCTTCTCATAAAGTTCGATGTTGTGTTTGAAAAATGATAAACATTTTAGGCTTCACCCTTTGTTGTTATACCTTTTTAATTAGCTGCAACTATGATGAAAAAACTGTGTGACAAGGTTATCAAGTTTGTACAAGGTTTTCCTAAGAGCTAGACAGATGGGTGAGTTAGATGCTTAAAGAATTGAAATATTGGGACAAGCCGCGAGACTCATCTAGCACCAAGTTCACACACATCTAGCTAAGGGAGAATTTTTTTCGTACATAATGATGTAATTCATTTCCAAGATTTATGGAGAGGTATTTTGTTCTTGCCTATTTCAAAACCTTTGATCTTTGAGCTTCTATGGTTTGAAATAGGTTGCTTGTTCCTTTTTGCCAATATCTTTGTCTATTGTTTATTCTATTTTTATCTATCTTCAATTATCATTTTTGCATGAATCAATATAAGTTCATTTGTTTCTCATCCATTAAATTTGTAGGCAAGCTTTCACTTAAGCTTTATGAAGACATGAAGAGGGAGGTTGTTGCAATATAAATACAAAAAGAAATTGTGTGGGCATCAAGCCAGGAGAACCCATTTTAAACATCGATTGTCGGTTATTATTGTCCAGACATGATTTTGAGCAATGACTTCTCGTAATGAATATTGATTTTGACGACAAAGTAAAGGTGAAATTATTATCCAGGTATGTCATTCTCCTTTAGTAATTAGACGCAAACAATTGTTAATTGATGGCTATTATTTTGAAAATTGAAATACAATTCATTTTACTTGAGAACACAATATGAGCTATATTAATATATGGAGAAAGTTGTCTATGGCAATTTGAATGAAGGAGACAAAAGCTTGACTTTTTGAATTTATGTTTTGTTGCTTGTTAACTTTGAAAATAGGTTCTATGTGGAAAGGATAGAGTTGGAGGAATGATGAGATTACAAAATGTTAGAGAGATTGTTTTCCTTTTATCACTCAGACTTAATATTTGGATAACTGAAAGATTAATGTCTTTTTCAAGCTAAATGGTGTACATACAAATCTCATGCATCTTATAAGAAGAAGAAGCAAGCAACACTTGATTTACAGTGTGTCTGGAGATCAAGGATTGCAAGAAAGGAGCTTAAAAAGATTAAGATGTTGAGCTTCTTATCACATCCATTTCTATCTTATCTCCTTTTAAAAATTGTATGTGAAGATTCATCCTATTCTGAATTTTCAAACATAAATATTGCTATTTTTTAGCAATTGCTTCAATTATTATCATAGACATATTTATTTTTTATTGTATATATTAGTGTCTTGTTATCTGATAAGAAGAGACAAGTTGCATTATCAATTGATTTTGCTATTAAGATTATGTTTATCTCGATTCATCCACACAATGTCATGCTTTGGGAAATTTCCTTTCACATGCTTCTACAGTAGGTCAAGGTAATGAATTTTTTCTTTTAACTAAGAGATTCTCTTCTTCCAGACTACTAGGGAAACCATGGCATTAAAGGAAGCAAAGAACAAATTGGAGAAATGTATTGAAGAGATGACATGGCAACTAGGTGAGGGTAATATTTCTTCTTTACTTTGTTAGCTTTTTTGGATAGATTTCTCAGTTTCTCACAAGATCAACGTTGTTTGGGTCATGTTGAGAAGTTTTTCTGGGTCTTAGATGTATGCATTATGTGGTACTCTTTGGCCCAAGTTTTATTGCTTTCCCGGGATTCTATGTAAAAGAAAATTTAATCCATATGAAGATTTATGAATTAAATAAAAGTGGTAAGTTATGATATTTTCTTATATTTCTATCTTAGCTTAAATTTCTACTAAAAGTTTCTTGCCTGTGGTGATAGTTATTTGAAGACACTTTAAATTTACTCTCTAATGATTGTGTCTAGGGATTCCGATCATCTCAATCTAGCTAGGGTATTTCTGGTGGGATGATGAGTAGGTCGGATGATGAGTAGGTCAAGGTCAACAGACATTTTAGTTTGGTTGCTGCAAGAGCGTATTTGTATGAACATATCCTTTTATTTTTCCCATTTGGTAAGTCTAGTTTTTTGTGATATAATAGGGCAAATTAGGGTTTTATTTCTAGCTAGGGTTATGTTATCAAACAACAGTAAACATAAGTAATAGAATTATTTTATGAAAAAAATGAATATGAAATCTAATAATAAATATAATCCTTTGAATGAAAATAAGATTGCTCTAGGGCTTACTGCCAGTGTGTTGAGAATATATTCAACCAACAATATACATTGCTCATCATATTAAATGGTTGTTATATAAATGATTTTGGATTTAAAATATTATCAATAAAATTGTTTAATTGTTACCATCTATATTAATAATATATATTAAATAATATTTATAACTTTTTCATTTTAACATGTTATTGTGATGTTTATATAAAATTATTTTTAAATATATAGTATTTCTAAATATTATTGTTTATTAGTATATTATTAATATTTATTAATAATAATAATTTAACACTGATTTATTATATATTACTTATTACTATCTTTTATTATATATAAAAACTAACTCTGGTTAATATAATATTCTTTTTAAATTAAATAATTGAGTATCCTAAAGCCATAAACAAATATTATGTGTTTTACTTATATTAACAAACATAATACTCCATATTTTTAAGCATTCTATTCTTCCGAATTAATCGTGGAAACCAGAATTTTCGGAATTATAAAGCCTCCTCCATCTACGACTAAATCTATGGCAAAGGATTGTCAAATTCATAAAACTTTTTACTTTAATTTACACACTTCTCAAATCCTATTGGTGCCGGATTTTTTTTGTAATCTGAACATCTAAAACATCAGACGACTGAGAGAATTTCCGTTTAGGAGAATTTTCTGTAATCTGAACATCTAAAACATCAGACGACTGAGAGAATTTCAGTTTAGGACACTTCCACTCCGCACACCTTCCATGTTCCACACCTGGCAGCTCCCGTATCTCAGGGCAATCCCAAAGAGTTACGGATTCAAGATATGTAAGCTGCCCCAACCCTTCTATTGTCTCGATCTTTGCACATTTAGAAACATCCAATCGCTCCAATGATATCAAGGCTTCAGCACCTGAGATCTCCTCTATGTTTTCACACCCATTAACTTTGAGAAATTTAAGTTTTGGCAGACCACAGAGGCTTCCAATTTTCCTCAATTCCTTACAATTATATAACCGAAGATATTGAAGGTTAGGGCAAAAACCTTGAAGATTTGGGCAAATAGCTCCATGAAACACGCATTTGTCCAATGTATTCAACTCTGTTTCTGCTTCTCCTTCAACCCTTCTAAATGGAAGCTCGCGCAGTGGACACTCACTTATGTATAAGAATATGAGATTCTTCATCATTTTTTGATGTAAGTATTCTATCCCACATCTTCTTATTGTCAAGTCTTTCAACTGAGTCAACGGTCGAAAGCATTTCAACCCCGGGCAATCCTCTATGGTCAACCTATAACAAGGCAACTCTCCAAAGGAATCGGGCAAGCATTTCAACCCCGGGCAATCCTTTATCCTCAACGCTATCAACCAAGTCAACCGTCCAAAGGAATCGGGCAAGCATTTCAACCCCGGGCAATCCTCTATGCTCAAGTCGTACAAGTTAGGCAACCGTCCAAAGGAATCGGGCAAGCATTTCAACCCCGGGCAATCCTCTATCTCCAAACGTCCCAACTGAGTCAACAGTCCAAAGGAATCGGGCAAGATGATCAAATTTGAGCAACCTCTCAGAAATAGGGATTGCAGTCCAGCAAGGTTCCCAAAAGAACTTGGAAGTGATATCATTTCTGTACAGTTTCTTAACACTAAGTGTTCCAAGGAATGCACATCACATAGTTCTTCCGGCAAAGTTTTGAATGCTGCATGCCTTATGTCAATCTCTACCAAGTTCTTCACGTGCATTATGGACTTGGGAAAGCGACAAAGCGGAGCGGAGATACACAGCTTTCGCAACTGGCGAGGCACCTGCAGTGTTTGTGTTTCAACTATCAGAAAAACGTGCGCGATGATTTTCACTTGGAAAATAAAGTGGAACGCTGAAGGGAAAAAAGAACATACCTGAGATTCACGTTCCCACAATCCTCTTAATTTATTTCCTTCCACTTCCAAAACTTTTAAATTCTCCATGGGAATACAGGAAGGTAGGGAAGAGTGTGTACACTTATACCAGCGGATCCACTGGAGCTGTGGTGCTCGGGCCCTCATCAGTATCCGTTCCAAATAATCACCTTCAGCCGAGACAAATTGCAAATTCAAAATGCCACAAAAACGGAAATTATCTAAAAGACGCCTCGGATAGTTCGCAAACAACTCAGGACTCCATCTTCTGTACCATGACATCTCACTCATCAGCAAGCGAGTATTGTCTTCATTGAAATTGAGGGGACCATCCATCATAATTCCGCGAACTTCGATGTTTCCCTGTTCATTCATTAAAATTATACAAAGGTTTTTCTTTCTTTCTCAGCAAACAAGCTAGAAACTTAAGTATTCATCTTTAAACAAAAGTTTGAATGATTGCAGCACTTACACATGAGGATCGCTCCAACAAATCATCAATGTTGCTGGGCGTCTGATGCCAAAAACGTCGAGGAGTCGCTTCCTCCGCAATATGTCTTCCCATATCTCGGATTTGATCATGCATTTTTATCTTATTTTCATGATCAACTTCCAAGAGACACTTATTCTTTAGATTTAGAAGCTGCCCAACTGAACCACAGACTTTAATTACAGTATCTATGTCTTTTCCAGTGAAGAAGCAAGCAATATCTAAGAATATTTCTTGATCCTTTGAGCTAAGCGAGTCATAACTGATTTTAAGTCGCTTATATATCTCGGTAGGTAATATGTGGTTTAGTCGATTTAATGTGTCTTGCCAGTAAGATCTGTCTTCACCAGAGAGCTGTGCACCGAACACCTTCAATGATAGTGGTAATCCATCGCAAGCTATCAAAAAACCATCTACCAGATCTGCAACTTCTGGTAGAGGATTTGGCTGATTGAAGGCATGATAGCAGAAGAGCTTTTTGGAGTGCTCTAAATCCAGCCCCTTTAGCTCGTAGACTGATGTCTCTGCGATTTTTGCTATTTTGAAGATTTTCTTGTCACGAGAGGTGATCAAAATCAAGCTATTGGAGCTAAGAATATCTTTAATTGGGGCAAACGGTTCCAGCTGTCGAGCATGATCTACATCATCTAAAATTATAAGAAAGTTATAAGACGAGGCTAGATGCTTTAAAAGCTTCTCTATACCTTCATGAATGTTGTCTATTGGCAGGTCCAATCCAGTCAACTCCTTCAGTAGTTTCCTCTGCAAAGAATGTAGAGAGCCATTGGCATCGTTTTCTCTGACGTCATATAAAATACACGATCTACTGTAACGCCATCTCCTCTCGCTGAAGTACTGTTTGGCCAGTGTTGTCTTTCCAACACCGCCTTGACCCACAATCCCCACAACGTTGCCCTTCTGCTGCTCCAGAACTTTGGTTTCAAATTCCTTCAACTTTGCCACCAAGCCTGTTGGATGTTCGGCCACAAATTTCAATGGTGTTTTGTCACCATTATTCAACACGCGCAGCACGACCGCTTCCAACAGTTCTCCCTCGTCCCTGAAAATCAGAGAATAAAACAACTGGTAAAAGGCACTTATATAAAATGTCGCATGCCTAACAATGCATACCTAGATCGGAGAAGAACTGAAGAGGGAGGGAGGTGGTCAGTTTGAGATTCTTACCCATTAAACTGCTTTAACTCGAAACCACTTATGTTTGCAGCAGTGCAGAGAGCTTCTCTCCACTTCTGAATAGTGTCTGAGTCGTATCGACTTTTTTTTTCGTGCTCCCGCAGGGCTTCAGCGTACCTTCCATCTTTCCTCGTCCTGCGGAGCTCCCAAGGCTCCACGTTGTAAAACACAGGAAGAATAGTGGCCCCCGTGCTTATCGTGCTTATCATGCCGATGAGCTCATCCAGACACCATTGAGAGTTCGCATAAGTGGGAGAAAAAACCGCTATGTGAATAGCGGCACTTCGAATTGCGGCTTCTATTTGAGAGGGAAAGGTGCGCCCCTCTTCCAGTTCTGGTTTGTCCAAAAACACTCGCAATCCAAACGATGTAAGACGTTTGTAGAGATGACTGGCGAATGTCGTCTTCACATCCGGACCTCTGTGATTGATGAATACCTCATAAGAGGTCGATGGAGAAGAGGAAGAAGCAGCACTGTCATTGTGTTGGGGAGCGGTTTGTGCCATTTGAATGAGAATTGCGATGAATGGATAGACAGGGTAATGAATGGATAAAATGGCAGACAGAAAATAATAAGTAGATGACTGAAGCAGGCGGGGATTTCAGATTGAAGCAGGCAGATAGATCAGATCGGGGAGCTCACGAGGCTTCAGATTGCCTAGAACTAATCAGCGAGCGTAATTAGATGATTGAAGCGCAGGCGGGTGGATTAAAATGGTGAGACGCCTTGTAAATTTTGTGGAATTTATGCTTCGTCTCAGATGAAGAATCTACCAAATCTCCGTCCAAGATCATGAAGTGACAAGGCCAATAATTAAATATTCCACCTCTGGAAATTTCGTAGATCTAACGCTGCGCAGTGTAAAGGCCCGATCTAAACATAAAGGATCTATGGGCCCTCGCATATTGACCGACATTGTCAAAGTCAATTTCCTGAATACAAGGTGAACAGCCTTCCAGTGTCAAGAAATTTCTTGGAAATTTGTCCAGGAAGGTTTCAACCTTCCAGTGCCAGGAAATTTCGTGGAAATTGTGTCCACAGGTCTGAATACAAGGATTAATCGACCTTCCAGTGCCAGGAAATTTCTTGGAAATTGTGTCCACAGGTCTGAATACAAGGATTAATCAACCTTCCAGTGCCAGGAAATTTCGCGGAAATTGTGTCCACACGTATGAATACAAGGATTAATCAACCTTCCAGTGCCAGGAAATTTCGCGGAAATTGTGTCCACAGGTCTGAATACAAGGATTAATCAACCTTCCAGTGCCAGGAAATTTCGCAGAAATTGTGTCCACAGGTCTGAATACAAGGATTAATCAACCTTCCCGTGCCAGGAAATTTCGTGGAAATTGTGTCCACAGGTCCAGAGGTTTCCAGTGCCAGGAAATTTCTTGGAAATTGTGTCCACAGGTCTGAATACAAGGAATAGTCCACCTTCTTTGCACAATTCTGAAAAAGGAAGACCGCTCAGGAATTTCCATCCCTTGGGGCCCTCGTGGTGTAACAAAGTGGAGAAAGAGTTCAAACGCATATTGGACTCTGTTTATTTGGAAAGGTTTTTAAAATAATTATTATATTATTTAGTTTTCATCACTGGTGCTGCTTATTATGAGTTGTCTTTCTCATATCCAAAAATTAATTAAAAGAAATAGGCATTGTCCACTCTCGAAAACAATAGATTCCAATTTCCACCACATGCGCACCGCAGAGTGGGGACATCATCGGTTCGCTTAACCCTGGTTGGACATGGCCAACAACCATCGACCGTGATTAGTTCTGAGAGCCGTCCAGGTTAACGGAGTGACTGTAGGTGGGCGCCTACTGTGACGTACATGTGCTTGGATTGTCAATAAGCATAAGGCTAAGTTTTCAATTTGATAAGACAAGAAAACTTTAGAATGCTTGGAACTTTCGCCATGATAGCAAAGTCATGACTTTATGTGTATTGGCCAATCAATGTAAGAGTCGGTAATGCCATCAAACTATGTAATCAAAATTTTGGGTGGGTTTCGGGAGAGCATTTTCATGAAGGTTGTGAGAGATTTGTTTGTTCGGCAGAGGTCATGACTAATTGTTTGTTATGGTAGATGGGTATAAGATGCGGCATGTATGTGTTTATTTTATGTAAGAAAATAATATTTGGATGACAAGAAGCTAAAATACTCTTATATTAGGATTTTTAAGGTGTATTGTATCTTTAATATAATAGGTTCTTGGGTAGATTTTAGATAGCACTTTGGTAGAGACTAGGTACCAAACAAAAGTCTATTTAAATATAAGTGTTGGCAGGTAATGTTGAGAGAAAGGCTTGTGAATGGTATTTCAGTTGAGGATTTAAGAAAACTCTTAAGGGTATTGTTGCAAAGAGAATTAGGTTGAGAAGGTGTTAGGAACAATGAATTGGAGGAATTGAGAAGGTAAATTGAAGAACTAGAGAATAAAAAAATTGGAGATGTTGGAGCTATATTAGACATAGAATTAAAGGATGAGATGGAGGACTAACAAAATGTTGATGAAAGTGACTTAATCAATCATTTGATATCATTTATGAAGGATAGACTTAATGCAAGGGTGAAAGTTGATACGATGACAATATGAAAACATATACTTTCATATAGGAGAACTCAAGTGATACCATGAGTATGAGAATATCCAAGAGCCCAATAGAGTCTATTTTTCAGTAATGAAGTTGAAAGGGCATGTTGCACTCTAGTGGGATGTTGTGTAGAAAGATAGTTGATAGGTAATAGGAGAAGATAAAAACTTGGAAAAAAATGGTGAGCAATAAGAAGGAGAAGTTCTCTCCTAATTATTATCAACAAAGTTTATACAAACAAACAAAATATTTGAAACAAAAGGAGACCTATGTCTCGGAGTATATAAAAGAATTCCTCAAACTATCACTAAAATTACGACTTAAAAGAGTTGGAGTATCAAAGAGTAGAAAAGTATGTGAATGGAATGAAGTTCTATATTCTAGATGAGATAAGTACCCATTATTTCTAAAACATGGATTAAGCATATCAAATTGCTTTAAAGGTAGAGGAAAAATTGAATAGGAAGTCGCAGTGGAATTGCAGAGGACATAATCTTAGAGGCAAAGGAAGAGTGAAGGTTGCAAGAGGACATTCTAGTAAAGCCAACGAACCTGAAGTGTATAGTAGTCAAATTTCCAATAAAGAAAACCATGTTGGTAAATGTAAAGGGTTTGAAAGAGGCAAGGGTAAGTATGCCATTACTTGCTATAGATGTGGAGTAGAAGGGTGCAAGGCATCTAGATTTCCAATGATGCATATGCTAAGAAGAAGGAATGAGGTCGAGATTCATGTCATTTAGGTAGGTGAGGCCTAAGTTATGGGAGGAAATGTTGTAGTACTACAACATGAAGAGGGTGAAAACCTTATGTTTAGAAGGGTGTTGCTCAAGCCTAAAAAGAAGACTAAGAATGAACTTGGATAGAGCAAGAGTTTTTAAAACTAAACGCAAGGTTTATAATAAATGCTACAATTTTATCATATAGGTCGGGAGTACAAAAAATGTGGTGTCCACAAAGGTCATCGATAAGCTAAAATCAAATTGCATCCCTCATCCAATTCCATATCAATTTTCATGGTTATAGAAGGGTCAACAAATTACTATGACATAACAATGTTGGTTGAGTTTTATATTAGAAATTTTAGTGACCAAGTATTAATTGATGTGGTGGAGATGGACACATGTCATGTATTATGAAGAAAATCATTGTTGCTTGATAGGAAGGTTCTTTATGATGGTATGGAAAATACATATGAATTCGACAAGTATTGTTGGGACAGGGTCCCCTGGGTCAGTGTTGGGGTTAAGATAACCCAAGTTTTGGTACAGTTTGTGTAAATAATGTAAATTCTCTGTGCGGAGCGTGTAGATCAATAGGAGTCAAAGGGGATTAACCCCTTGTTTTATGTAAATTTTGAGTCAGTTTTGAGATTTACCCATGGTCCGTAGACCATGACATTGTATGAGAAAGGTTATAAATAGGTGTGTCTTAGACATTCTAAGGCAATAATAAGAGGAAGAAGTATGAAAAAGTGATAGTGAAAAGAAGTGGGCAAGATAGGAGAAGAAAGACTCTGCAGCTGAGTGTGCAGAGGCCTGGGTAGAGCCTGCAGCTGAGTGTGTGGACCCCTACAGCTGTGTGCGTAGGGTAGTTTTGAGTCTATAACCTTGCATTGAAGATCAATAAAGATAGTTTTGGAAGAATTATTTCATATTTCTGTTTATTTCTGTTAATTCTATATGTTTTTGATGAGTCATGTGTTTTATGGAATATTGATGGAATGTTACGCGATTCTCTTTAATAAATGTTAATGATGTACGCAATGCATGTATAAGTACTTTTGCGAAGACTCAGATGAATTCTCTGATGCATTTATTTATGCTACCTATGGAGATCATACATAAAATAGATGCCATCATCACCAAATTTTTGTGGGTTTCTCACATTAAGATGAGGAAATTTCACCTAGTTCATATGTCAATAATAGCTCATACGATGGAGGAAGGAGGTTGGGGCATTTTGGATACAAAAAATTTTAATAGGGATTTTGTAATAACCCCAATTACATTTTCCTTCTTATTGTAAATTAAAAAAACTAAACATGGGTTGAGTCAAAGGGACACTATTTCCAGGGCTATGAAGGATATGTTGTTTGGGATAGATGGCAGGTAAGGCACTAGGAACTATGTGGCATTCAGCTGATTGGAAAGCAAGAGATTACAAGGCTAACAAAAGAAAATGGAAACAAGGAACTAGGTGGATCAATTTGATTGGCTTACAATATTTGGGCTAGATTAGACACTAACTACTAGGAGGTTGAGTTTGAAGAATGGATAGTTTACTAAGTGGAGAGGTCGATTTATGGGAGGAGGAGGGATGTTATTCTAGAGGTTAAGTTGGCATCACTTGGGGATTCAAGTGAATATTGATTCTTGTACCCACTTGGAGGTAGTGCAGAGGAACTCTAGTTGTTAGGCATCATTTTTGGGATTTCTAGTCCAACTGGAAGCATCATTTTACCGTGGGAGCGGTCCTGATCTCCAGCCCTCGAATATGGCTCGAGGGTGACCATTGCATAAGGAAACTAGTTGCAGTTGTCTATGGTTGGGAGGAGAACCATCGTCCCTAATTCAATGGTTATTTTCATTGAGATAAGTGTTCCTCTCACGTTAGCTTACTCAATTATTCATACCTATTTAAAATAGGGTTGTTGATCAATGTTAATGGAAGGTCCCAAACATGTTGTGTATATTTATGCATTGAACTATATGTATAGAAAATGCAAACTATATTCCATTTTTATATTCTAATAAGTAATAAGTCACATATATATGTACTATCTGGACTGGAAGGTTTTTTGCACATTTTAGCCATGATGGGTTATTTGTCAAATATAGAAAAACGAGTTAAATTATTTGTGGAAGAGTGACTTGTGTTGATGTGAGTATTTTAAATATCATGTGTTGAAGTAAGAATGGTGCATGGATCTATCCATATTAAGATGGAGTTAAAGATTAAAAAAATAAATCTCAACTCCTTAGGGCTCTATAAGGTGGGCTACTCACAACCTATGATGGCATACATGCCATGAATCATGGAAAATACTAGAGGCCATACTCATTTATTGGTTTTCTTGTCTTCATATTTTGATATATTCATTATCTATAGAGATTGAATTGGTTTAATTGATATATATATCCCTTAAGATGTAAGGAAGTCCAACAAATCGAATCATTTATTCTTAATAGCGAACCCTGAGGATACCCGTATCCTTTGATTCTTATTTCATTGTTGTCTAACACCAAATCCCAATAGAGAACTATAAGTAAAGCTAGTAAACTGAATAATTCTTATTTAAAAGTAAAGGCTTACACCATATCATTAATATTTGTGCCATAAGCATTGGTGATGAACGCTATATTCACCTACATCCAAGTATTTCCAAAGTGCATGGGCCAAATGCTTAAAAACAATACATCAATAACAATGTGTGGTTTGTGAATGTGAAATTTTCAGCTTCCTATTTGTGTTGGACTATCACTAGTAGCTAGCTTGAGAAATATATAGTTTAAGGATAGGAGAGGAATATCTAATCTTTCTCCAAGAAGTCAATGTATCACAACAACTATTTCTAACCTCAATTTAGCAATTAATCATGTATTATTCTACAGTTTCTACTAGGTTCTTTGTATTAGGCACAAGTTCCCTCACTTGGATTCCATTCTATAGTGCATCACATTATAGGGGAGCATAGTGTATTATCACACCATATGTTCCCATTAAGATACAACGTTATGAAATGAATCATCACCATCACAAAAATTCGCATAATATATCAGTGTTAGTTACGGACTACAGTCATTGCCACTACATAGCTGGTAGTAGGTTATAATGTACATGATGACTCTACTCACTACATCATAACTCCACGTGCACACAGTGTCTATCCTTAGTGTCTCCAAGCTCCTTCCCCCAATTTACTTGTGTTTCCTGGCCCTTTGCATGCATTTTTCTTTGTAAGTGTGTGATGCTCTGATTTAGAAGTTAGAATACTTTTGTAGGACATCCTTAGGATTTTCTTACTTTGATGAGCATTCTAATTCATTGTAAACTTTCCATCATTGACAGAATGATGCATAATTTTCTTTAGAGAAGCATTGACCTAAGCTTTGAAACCAATGTTAAGGACTCATTCCTATATCAGGAGAATCCAAGACAATGAAAACCCACTATATAGAAATTGTTTTTTTTTGCAATCTTAGTCTACCATTAGGGAATGTAACCTTTATGTATTCCATTTGTTCCCAAACTGAGTCTCGCACTGTTAGGGAATGAATATTGACTCATTATAAATCAACTTAGAGAGTTATAATTTATATGGTTAGGGCGACTTATAGCCATCTCTACTTCAAAAGTTGCAATAGCTTGCTGGTCACTCTACATTGAAAGCCCACAAACACGTGATGCCTATCTTTAGAATTTCCAAGTCTCCCTTAAAGATAAGAAAACATGAAATTTTTTAGGGTACTTTCTTCTCCCTAGTTGTAATTTTACTATTACTCATGCAACCCTTATGCCTCCCCAGAAGCATATATACACAAATTTAAGAGTTTGCATAAAAGGCATGTATTTACAAGATTCAAATCCTTACCTAGTGGAAAGATTGATGTGCTCAGAATGAGCCATTTACTTCTTACGACATAAAGGCTTCTATCCAATTTCCCCATTTGACATTGTAGTACTTAATTTCCACCAATGGGCCATTGATGGTTTATAAAACATATCAACTTTTAGAAAATTGTGATTTCTTAAGCTTTGAACTAGTAATATAACCAGTTCAACCTAGATGCAAGGGAATGATGGATGTCTACTACATACAATATGTTAATATTGTTTTGAGAAGACAATGGTTTGTTCCTTGTTGCCTAGGATGGTTATAGACAATGAAAGTCAAAAGAACTTTTTTTCTCATCCTCTAGTTGAAAAAAATTCAATGCCCTTCTTTGGAACATCCAAATCCTTATGGTATTACATGGTTCAAAGAAGCAAGACACTCTACCTTTGTGTGACTCAAATGTTTTGTTACTTTTGTTGTTGATTCATTAATGGATTGTGTGGATTGTGACTCCACACTGACTAATTATTGTGACTTACTCCTTGGTAATCTTACAAGTATTCTAAGAACACATTTTATTATGGTTTTCAAAATATTAATAAGATATATAAATATATATGACAACATATGGAAATTGACTTCTTTGGTTAGTTCAAATTCATCTACTAAATTGGAACTTTCAGGAAGAATCATTGTTAATTAGGTTAATTTGTATAATTCAATGGTTCTTTGTGGTTTGAAAAGTGAAAGAAGACAATGTCATCAATATTTTTATTGCTACGAAATCCCTTCTAGATCCACGTGTAGATTTTTTTGAAGAATCTAAGGGGATTCTACCCATGTGGGCATTTCATCATTCTATTTTGTTCCATGATCTACCCAATCAACTTCCTTATAATGCTATTGTTATTGGTAGTGAAAAAACTGAAAAGAAGATTAGGAAGTTACTTGAAGAAGGTAATATTTTCCCCAACTCTTCCCCTCATGTTTCTCTTGTGTTTATTATACCCGAGAACAAATAGGGTGAATGGTGGTTTTTTATAGACTACAGGGCACTGAATATAATAATTGTGTTAACTATTTTTCTCTTTGCATGATAAAAAATCTACTAGATCAAAGTTGGGGGAATTGTTTCATTATAAAGATTGACTTGGCATTGGGCTATCTTTGGAGTCATGTTGGACCTCAAGACACCTGGAAGAATACTTTCAAACCTAAGTTAGGATTTTTAAGTGGTTGGTGATTTCTTTTGGCTTACCAAAACTTATTCTACTTTCTAGAGCATTATCATTGATGTTTTAGGACTCATTTGAGTACTTTGTGGAAATCTATCTAGTTGGCATTTTTATTTAAAACAAAACTTGGGAAGACCATATGCGACATGTACTGGTAATGTTGGATTTTTCTTTGTTAAAAGATGTTGTAAGCTAAGATTAAGGAATTATTGTTTGACTAAACCTTGTATGTAGGCTTCATCATAAACGAGAATGAAGTTCATGCAAATCTGGGTAAAATTAAGGTGATCAATGATTGGCCATGTCCTAATACATTTGAATATTTGAAGAACTTCTTGGGTAGTAAAATTTTCTATAGGAAGTTAATGTACCATTTCTCTCATATACCCTGCCCTCTACATCAACTTACTAAGAAGAATAAATTTGCATGGGAACCATGATATGAAACTATATTTTAGAAGTCAGATGCTCTATAGTGCCAATTATGGTTGTTCTCTACTTGCAATTTTTTTTCTATGTAGAGACAAAAACTTCACATTATACAATAGGTGCATATCGTATGCAGGGAAGGCATCTTATAGCTTTTTGTTCATAGAATTGTGTCACTATATAGACTAAATCACAACACTATTGACAAAGATTTTTATGCATTTATCAATATTTGATAGAGAGATTTGTGTGGATGGTTTTCCGTTTGTGTTTGTAGGAAAGTTTGGGATGTTGACCAAACTTTCAACTCTGTGTACACCTAGGACTTAGTTAATTAAATATGGAAAATACATCTTATTAAGTAATGTGATTTCCTCTTTATCATAGTATTGTCAAAGTATCATCGCATTTTTGTAGCATCTCCATATTTGTATGATTAGCCACTCACAGTAGATGTCAAATGGTGTGCCTTGTTTGAATGTTATATTACGGAGACGGCTATGACAAGAGTAGTTTTAGGTTAAAAAGATGCATAGTTACCAAGGCAACTAGCTTACTTAAGGCTGAAAAACTTATGTGAAGCTGGTATAAACCCTAACCTAACCCTAAAACATAAAATACGAATTGAATTTTGGTTTTAGGGAGAAATATAATTCCTACTATATGTTTTGGGCATATGATTTCAACCAAAGACCTACTTGTGAGGATGTAAGCAACTCAAGATTTGTTTATAGACAATGATATTCAAAAGAACCTTTTCTCTCATCCTCTAGTCGAAAAAAATTCAATTCCCTACTTTGGAACATCCATATCCTTATGGTATTGTATGGTTCAAAGAATAAAGACACTCTACCTTTGCGTGACTCAAATGTTTAGTTACTTTTATTATCGACTCACCAATGGATTGTGTGGATTGTGACCCCACACCAACTGATTATTATGACCTACTCCTTGGTAATCTTACTTGTATTCTAAGAACACATTTTATTATGGTTTAGAAAAGATCAATATGATATATAAAAAAGGATGACACCATATTGAAATTCACTTCTTTGGTTAGTTCAGATTTGTCTACTAAACTGGAACTTTCAGGAAGAACAATTATTAATCAATTTAATTTGTATAAGTATATGGTGCTTTGTGATTTGAAAAGTGAAAGTAGACAATGTCATCAATATTCCTAAACTACAAAATCCCTCCTAGATCCACATGTAGATGTTTTTAAAGAATAGTTGATTTCACATGTTGACCAATCAAGTGTCAAATACCCCATGAGCAGAGTACATTTCAGAGTTTTCCAGCATTTTCAGATCAGTCAGAATTTTCAAACTTCATTATTTTTATGCAGCATTTGGTCATCATGTTGTAAGCCAAATTTTGCATCCCTCTGAGGATGATGTAAAAAATTATCTTAGTATGATGAATATAAAGCCATGTAACACATCTAGGTAGCTTAAGATTTTTTGCTAGAGTGTTTTCTCTCTCGGGAGTTTCTTTCCTTAGCTAATTATTTGTGTTTGTTAACACTAAATAATTGGTTAATTTTTTCTCCCACACATCCCCCAAACCTAGAGTGAGGCTTGATGGTAAACTCTTAGGTGAGTCCTAGTGTATAGATTCAATGTAAAATGTCATACTAGATCTATAAAGTTTCACAGAATTTGGTTATGTCTAGAGGTTAAATTTTAATTGTTAAAATTCCTCTTATGAATGGATTTTTTATGTAATGTTTGATGTAAAGATGCAAAAAAGTGATATCTGTAGAAGTTGTAGGGGGTATGGGTACTTAAAATTATACCTCAACACCTCAAATTCTATCTAGACACATTTTGAGTGTGGAAAAATATGTTTAAACCCCTCTAGAGTCATACTTTTTATTTTCCAACAAAAAATGGAAAAATAATTAGCCGAAAATTGTTGAGAAAAATAAAATTGTCTGCAAGTGAAAAAAAAAATGGAAGAGGACTTTCTCGAGAAAGGAATCAAGTAAAAATCTATGGAATCTCCACAAATCCAGCAAGGAAAAGTCCCACAAGAAATTTGCTGAATTAATTTCCAAGAAAAATCATTTTTTTAATGAGATGGTCCAAATTGGTTAAGTTGAATGAGAAATTTTCGAGGAGAAAATTTAGAAAAAATATTTTTTGGATTGAGATCAAATTTTTGGTCAATCGAACACCATCTTCAAGGGAAATTGAACTCCATTCTCAAGATCAGCGCAGGCAATCAAGGGATGAGATTAATTAAGCATGGATCAAGCCTTCAACTAGTCATTTTCTTCTGGGATCAAGTAAGATTTGTACAATTCTTGGGCCTATTCGTTTTCACTTGGAGAGATATCTAATCTCTCATTTTTTCTATAAATTGAGCTCAAAACTCCCCATTATAACACAATCATAAATCGAACTCTTGGCTACTGAAGCTTTGCTACAATATTGTATCGGAAATTAGTTTCTGTGGGTCAGTTCATGTTGTCGTTCCTCTTGTATCTTCTATGGTAAATTATTTATGATTTCTTTTCTTAATGCTCTACTGGTTTTAAATTTGAATTATTGCTATTTCACTAGCGAGTTTGTGGATTTAATATTTGGACAGGTATCTTGCATTAGTCTTTGAGTTTAGAGAATCATTTTTTAAATTAATCGATCTAGTAGATATCTCTAGATATTTTGTTTCATTGTGTTATCTAATTATTTATTATCTAACAATTTTAGCTCAAGTGTGTAGAGAACATTCTATTATTCAGATCTTAGGCATTAGGGGGTGCCTTTAGTTGGACTCGCTAACTTCCAAGATATAGAAGTGAAGAGCCTACTTCATTTTCTATCAAAGACTTATCTAACAAACTTTGGAAGGGTTTCTTGGCCATTTCTTGTGAAAAAATTAGTTATCTCATCTATTTCTCTCTACTAGTGTGTTATAACTTATTACTAAACAAATATCGCTATTTAAAGCTTGTATTTTAATACCCAAGAGCAGAGTTGTACTCACACTCTTTGGGTAAATTAATTTGTAAATTTTGTAAATAATTTGTGAATTTTTACTAACCCTTATTGTGTATAAAGTTCATTTTTTTGTACATACTTAATTCTTATGTTGTAGATCTAAGCTTCTCTCTAGTGATCTATGCAGATCTTTAAGGAGATTTGTGGATTTAAAGATTTCAAAGTGATTTTGAAGGGGTCCTTTTGGAGGTTAATGGATAAATTGAATTACCTTTTTGAAAGCCCTCCAAACCTCTGTTCGTTGAACACAACCCTCATAAAGTTTTCTTGTAGATTTTCCTCTTGAAGAATTAGATGACTAGGGTTTCTAGCTGAGCAAATTATTTTTTGGGAGTCATCTTCCTTTTCCTAGCAAATCATTTTTTTTTGGGAAATCACTTCAATTTGAGAGGTTGTTTTCCTTTCTTGAATTAAGATTGAATCAATTTTGAACTATTTGCAAGCAATTTGAGATTTAAAAATTTTGAGGGGTTTACATCTTAAATGATGCAAGAGCATCTAACCACGCTTAATCAAAATTTAAATTCAAAACTGTGAAAGGGGAAACGTGGACAATCATTGTAAATCGGGGCAAATTCTGTTTAAATAGAGCTAAATTGATGGAATTGATAAGTCTCTGGAAGGCTTGATTAAATGTAATTATTTACCATGGATGCGTATAGAGAGATTTAGGGGTTTGATTGAGTGATTGTGGGAGAAACTCATGGATCTTAAATTATTCCTCCCTTTGTAATTTCCTATATAAGAGAGTTTGTGTTGTGTGAAAGAAATATAGAGTATGCAATGTAGCCGCAGGGAAATTTGTGACTCGAGCCATGAGGCCTTAGCTTATAATCGAGTTTTGTTTATAATTGAAATATGTGTGTTATTATACATCTAGGTGAAGTCTAGATTTTGTGTGTCTGTGTATTGTTTACTTATATATTCTTTACTGTAAATTGGTAAATTGCGTGTGCGAGGGTAAGGGACGAAGTTCCTATGAACTTCGCCTTAAACAAGTATGGCAGAGATAAATTTGTGTTGTAATTCCACTGACAAGCGAACGAGAGATCCGTTAGACTTGAGAACTAATCAACGGAGGAGAGTTTCAATTCCAACTAGAGTCGATTGAATAGCGCAGCGGAAACCATCAGATCAGCTAGATCGACGGATAATATCGATGGAAGAGGAATGGTGAATATTAGAACCACGTGTTAGTAGAATAGAAGAGTGGTCTTCATAGGCGGTAAGCAATATCCTGCGCGTCCTAAAAGCTGTAAATGGTATTCTACAATTTCACGTGATTAACCTTAGCGAGCGACATGTAGCACGAGAAAACTACTTTTCTCGCACGCTCTCGATCTGATATTGGTCGTACAAGAATTCATGTGAGATTGCACGATAACCATTGGATCACGCGGGATTGATTGATGATGGAGATCGCCCAAGCTAGTTGGTGAGTGGGTGATGCGACAACCATTGGATTAGACGAGACAGATCGACGGTGGAGGTTTGGGGCGCACAAAATTCAAACGTTGAAATAACTACGTCAGCTATGGGACACACAGTTTACGATGATTGGTCAAGTTTATTGTGAATTCCGCTGATTGTAATGCTTCTGATGTATACGTGGGCCCATAACCCATAGGTCCAAGCGCGGATTTTGTAAATATGCAACTTTGCTGCATCAAAGTGGTATCAGAGCAGACGAATATTCTACGTGCAAAAGAAGGAGGTATAGTTATGTTGTAGATTGGAAAGTTTGTGGTCTTTATATTTTCCTACAACTAGCGGCAAAATAAGGTGAGAAGACTGCAGTAGCCTAGAGCTAGGAGTGCTCAATTGGTTCCAGAAGAGAGAACCAGAGAGATGTCGAAAGACTAAGCTCAGAGGAGGGAATCTTGGTGAGGTATCAGCTAGCAGGGAGGACTTGTTACTGCAAAGGTTTTGTTGCAGCTCACGGAAAGATCATAAAGGAAATTCCATAGAGGATGTGGGTAGAATTGCTAAGGGATGAAGAAGGCATATGACTAGGAGGTCATAAAATTTTTGTACCTCGGGAGTTTGATGCAGGAGCATCTGACCATGCTTAATCAAAATTTAAATTCAAAACTGTGAAAGGGGAAATGTGGACAATCATTGTAAATTGGGGAAAAATCTGTTTAAACAGAGCTAAATTGATGGAATTGATAAGTCTTTGGAAGGCTTGATTAAATGTAATTATCTGCCATGCATGCTTATAGAGAGATTTAGGTGTTTGATTGAGCGATTGTGGGAGAAACTCATGGATCTTAAACGATTCCTCCCTTTGTAATTTCCTATATAAGAGAGTCTATGTTGTGTGAAATAGATATAGAGTATGCAATGTAGCCGCATGGCAATTTGTGACTTGGGACATGAGGCCTTAGCCTGTAATCAAGTTATGTTTATAATTGAAATATGCATGTTATTATACATCTAGGCGAAGTTTGGATTTTGTGTGTCTGTGTATTGTTTACCTATATATTCTTTACTGTAAATTGGTAAATTGCATGTACGAGTGTAAGGGACGAAGTTCCTATGAACTTCGCCTTAAACAAGTATGGTAGAGATAAAATTGTGTTGTAATTCCACCGACAAGTGAACGAGAGATCCCTTGGATTTGAGAACTGTTACAAATCCATTTGGGCACATCAATCCCATCATACAGATCAGTGTTTTAGGGCTCATCAAACCCTAATTTCAGTTGCTTCATGCCCTAAACAAGTCACCCCTTTGAATGCCTCCTTCCCAAATAGTTTCATGACTTGAAGACATCCAGAGATAGCCTCTAGAGGGAACAACGTAGGTAAGCCCTTGTAAGGGTGCATTGCATAGCAGTTGAGTCCATGCCAGGGTGCTCTGCAGAGCACTTAGGCTTCCTTCCACCTGTGCTAGGCGATATTGAGTGAAATTCACATAGGGTTTGGAGAATATTCTTATATTTTGGAGTCATCTAGAAGGTTCCCTCACTTATCAACTCCTCTAAGCTCGAAAATTGATGAGGAATG
>APFE030342940.1:0-10076 GCA_000404065.3 Pinus taeda
GATGGAAGAATACAAAATCAAGCACATAAAGTCTACTCCTTACCATCCGCAAGCAAATGGTCAAGTGGAGTCTACAAACAAAGTTCTTGAAGGCATCATTACCAAGATTGTTCATCTACATAGAAGAGATTGGGAAGAAAGGCTTCTTGAAGCCTTATGGGCCCACAGAACAACATGGAGGAATACAATAGGACATTCTCCCTATGAGCTCGTTTATGGGAAAGAAGTCCTGCTCCCCATTGAGTTCCAAGTAAAAACTTTCATGATGGCAGTTCAATTGGGAATGGATCTATCAGAAGCCCAAAAGCATAGAATGGAGTAGTTGAATGAATTAGATGAGATCAGACAAGAAGAAATCCTAAGAACTAATCTAGTACAATATCAAAGAGCTAAGTGGCATGACAAATACATCAAAGAGAAAAAGTTTCAAGGAGACTGGGCATTGCTATTTGATTCCAAGTTTAAAGATTTTAAGGGAAAATTTCAGACTCATTGGCTTGGGCCATATGAGATTGACAAAATCTTTAGCAATGGAGCGGTAAGAATCAAAACCATTGATGAACATCAAGCTCCTCTTATTGTTAATGGCCACAAATTAAAGATCTATCATAAGCCACTCTCAAAAGAGGAATTTGTCAAAATCTTTCAAGATAGTTCTGCAATAAGGCTCGTGAAGAAGAATCCTTCTTCTCTACCAGCCTAGCCTTTGTTCTTATCTGTTCTAAAAAAAAAAATATGTGTATAAGCTTGAAAACCAATCACTGATTGGCAGTCTTATACAAAAAATACAGGGCGAAAATTAGGAACTTCTGATGCCCTATATTTTCCAAAAAAAAAAAAAGCCTCTCTTTCTCATTTTCATTCCACTCTACTTTATTTCATTCCACTCCACTTCATTTCATTCCACTCCACTTCCATTTCATATTATTCCATTTCGCCAATAAAAGTCTTTTTCATGACCAGTTTTCATTCACTCGGTCATCAATCCATCCATCTCCATTCAGTCATATGATCGTTGAATCAGTTTCCGCAGCGAAATCCAGTTTCCGCAGCTGCAAACTAATTCCGCAACTAGTTGTGTTTTCACTGCTAGCACCATGTCATTCAACATTGGCAGTTAGATAATAGACAAAAATAATAAAAATCAAATGCAAGTATGACCGAGGACATATTATGAAGACATGGGGCACCTAAAGGCATCAACAAGGAGCATTTTATCAAAGGTTAATGGACAACAAGTGGCAAAAATTGCAAGGTATGAGTAGAAATTTATTTCAAATAGCATTCAAAGCACATTTTTGCATAGTTATGAAACCATAAGCTCCATTATATGCAATGATTGGCGTGATAGCCTCCATAACCATTCCACGACCTATGATTCCTCCACGAACCATGCATTTATTTTTCCAACGGCCTCATGATTAGCCCTCGGATTTAACTCGTGTTTCGCTGCACTTTTACACTCCACCTGTAATCATGGGGCGTGGTCAATTTGATCACGAATCTTCTCCGCCGCACAAATTCCGCAGCCATTTCATGAACGTGTTTACATCTACTCTGCAGCCATTCAGTTTAAAAATTCTTCCGAGTTCACTTCACTCCCCTATTATTTTATTGAAGCCACGATTACATTTCCACCTTGTCCACATAAGCCTCCACTCCATTCCGTGAATTCACTTCCGCTGCCTGTCCTCTATTTTCCGCTCACAGTCACTGGTTTTCTCCATAAACCCTGTTCACTCCCGCTAACCCAGCTGTCTCACCTTCGCTAAACCCTTCTCACGTAGACGAATTTTAGGAACAGAAGGAAGGAATGGGTCTGTTGCTGAGAGCAGAATCGGAAGGGGCCAAGTTTATAGAGGGGTACCCCCAAGTGAAAACATACTGAAGAAGGCACGGTGGCTACGGTTCATTCAAAAGTTTAGAGGCTACAATAAGGAGATTACAAAAGCTTTTGCAAGGTCTTTAACCGGCCTAGAGGTGGAAATTGGGGACCTCAAGTTTATATTCACCGAGGCATCCATAACAACCACTACGGAACTCCCACAGGAGGGAGAATGCTGGTTCAAAAACAAGAGCTTTGACGAGAAGGCTTGGAGGGTTATCCTACACAATCCAGGTATGGATGTAACTATATTCAAATGAGGAATTCCTGTCCATGCTTTAGAAGAGAAGTGGGCCAGTTTATTGTCGATTATTCAAAAATTCATTACGTGTGAAGGTTGTTTTGGATCAATGTATATGTATATACCTAGTTACTGATGAAATTTTAGAAAATCAAACCCTCAATCTGCCTTAATTTTTATTACTGAGCTTGAAAAAGATGTGCATAACCATCCAAAAGAATACAGAGGACATAGAACCCCACCTGTATCATCACGGGCTTGTGAAAATTTTAACTGAAGACCAGTTGAAGAAAAAGGAGGACACTTGGGAACGGTTGTTGGTGAGAAACTACTTTCAAGATCCACCTGAAATACCTGAGAGCAGTATAGCAAGGAAGAGTAGGAAAAAGGAAACTAGTGTGAGAATTCAAGACCCTCCTATTAGCAGAACTAAAGAAGTTAATCAAGAAGAGAGGTTGGAAAGAACTAAGGATAAGAAGCAGAGAAAACCAAAAGAGAAAAGAAACATAGAAGCTGTATATCAAACCCCAGTTCCTTCCCAAAAAGAATACCACCAAACACTGTTTGAAAGACTAGCTTATCTTCAGGAACAATCAACTGCAGCCAAGAAGAAATGAAAAGAAAAATAGAGTATGGAGGAAGAAGGCACTAGTCCACAACATTTAAGGAGAAGCTTTAGGCTTAGAGTAAAGTGGAGGAAAGTGCAAACAAAAGGGCCCCATTTCATTGATTTAGGAGGAGAAACACCGGTGCAGCCTCCAACAATCTCCCCTGACTGTAGCCCACACCATACTCTTCTTTCCCAGCCAGATGTTGACATGAGTCCTTCTCGTCCAGACTTTGAAATCAGTCCTCCTCAACAAGATTTTGGGGACAACCCAAGGAAAACTAAACCTGAGATAGACCCAAATCAGCAAGAGATGTATGATTATATAGAATCCTTGGAAAATACAGCCACAGGTCCAAACACTTCATCCATCCAGCCTCACACAGCACAAGAATCTCTAATCCAATCATTGAAACAAGAAGTTTTTGAACTAGAGGTCCTAAATAGACACATTAAACATGAAAATGAAGCATTGAAGGAACAAAGTCGATTGGATAAGATCGTTCAAGACAACACAATGTTTCACCTTGGGCTATGGCAGAAAAAGAACAGGAAATTGAAGAAAAAGTGCAGGAGGATAAGTAGAGCACTGATCAACCTCAAATTCAGATGCTTGATGAGGAAGCCCAGGATGTTAGCAGCACCAAGAAAGAGAAGAAGAGGGCTGGATGTACTGGCAGAAGTCTCAGACACATGATCTAAAGGGGAGATAGTCAAAATTTTGGTTGCATGGGGACATGCAACACCTTCACAGTGGGGGTATGTTGAGCCCTGAACTTGCATCTCTCCTGCACACTTTCTCAGACTTTTTCCACTCACCTGAACCTCCTAAGCTATCAAAATCATTGCATACTAATTCCAAAAGAGCATTAAAATGGTTTTCTAATTATGTTTTTGTGTTTGCTGTTTGAACTAGATTTTTGCTCATGAGCTGCGGAATCTTGTCACTTTCTGCAGCTGATTCAACTTTCCGCAGCTATTTTTGTTAAACTCCAGGTTGCAGGTGTCACCAGGCAAAGCAAGCCACATGGGCAAGTTGGAAATGACCAGGACATGGATCAAGTCCTATTGGTCCAACTGGATTCATCAAAGAAGGTCGTGGTCAAAGGTGGTCAAGTGGTGGTCAAACATAGGAGTCCTACAGCAACAAGATTCCGTTTTCAAACACGTGAAGACTTTCGTGGCTGTTCCTAGATCCCTGGGACATATCGACACCCGTGGACTACTCCACAAGGCGAATCCAACAGCCACCCTTAATAGATTTAATCATCACGGCAACCATTATGCTAAATCCATGGACGCTATCTTGTATGTGTCTCTGTTCATGTATTTTTACAAGGAAAATAGTTATGTAACTTTTATTATAAATAACGTGTTTCTATACGCATAGTAGTTAGTCTTTTGAATGTAATTTTGCTGTTAAGAATTCACTGTGCCGTGACACTAGTTTTATTGCTGTAACTATGTTTTGAGATATACAAGAAGACTCTGTTCTACATACTTGCGTGAACATAATTTTGGATTGATAGCCTGTTGGCCGAGGTTGTGCAGAGGGCCCCTGCACACTGAGGTTTCGTTTCCATTGTTGCTGTATAGTCTTTATGTATCATTTCCTTATTTTCATTGCACATGTTTTATAGTTATTCACTTGTGTATATATTTCTAACGTTTCACTTCTGTCCATGACTTTTCAAGCTTTGTATAACGCTGATCAGTGTGTGCATGTTTCAGGATAGAGCAGGCATCCTGGGCATCTGTATATAATTTTCACAATAACTAGTGATATGGAATTGATCCTTTGCTGAATTTGCTTTTCTTAGTTTCTTTTAATTCCAGTTCTGTTTTGTTGATTTCAGTCTTGTTCATTTTCTTTGTTAAGTTAGTTTAGAAATCAACTCACTCATGTCATTGACGGTTTTCTATAGATGCTTCAGATACAGCTCTAGGCGCTGTGTTGGGACAAAAAGATTTAGTCCCTTATGCCATTTACTATATCAGTAAAAATTTAACTCCCACTGAGTTGAACTATACTGTAACTGAAAAAGAGTTCTTAGCTGTTGTTCATGCAATCAATAAGTTCAGACATTATATAACAGTCTATGAAACTTTTATTCATACTGATCATTTTGCGATTAGATATCTAATGAATAAACCTGTTACTAATGGCAAAGTTACAAGGTGGCTCCTACTTTTCCAGGAATTCAATATTACTGTGTTGGATAGACCAGGGAAACAAAATACAGTAGCTGATTTCTTGTCTAGGATCTAGAATACTAAAGAAGATTCTCCTATAGAGGATAAATTTCCTGATGAATATTTATTTGTAGTAACTACTAAGACCCCTTGGTATGCAGATATTGCTAACTATTTGGTTACAGGGAAACTACCTCCACATATATTTCCTAGTGAAAGAAGAAAGGTTATTTAGGAGAGTTCAAAACATTCATGGATTTCTAACGAGTTGTTTAAAACAGGGCCAGATCTTGTGATCAAAAGATGTGTTAGGGAAGATGAAATGCCTGATATCCTCAAGGCATGTCATGATGAACCATGCGGCGGACACTTTGCTAACAAAAGGACAGCCTATAAAATCCTCTCTTTAGGATATTATTGGCCTTCCCTCTTCAACGATGCAAAACAATATGTCAAAAGGTGTGATAGCTGCCAAAGAGTAGGGAAACCTACCCTTTCAAATGAAATGCCATTACAACCACAGGTACTCATCGAACCCTTTGAAAAATGGGCTTTAGATTTCATTGGACCTATTAATCCACCATCTAAACAAAAGAAAGTATATATTGGTATGTACTGATTATGTCACTAAATGGGTAGAAGCCAAAGCATTATTTTTCTGCTACTGAAAATATAGTTATTAGTTTTCTTTATGAGGATATTTTTACTCGCTTTGGTGTTCCAAGAGAAATTGTGACAGATCAGGGAAGCCAATTCACATCCCAACCTGGTGGAGAAGCTGATGGAAGAATACAAAATCAAGCACATAAAGTCTACTCCTTACCATCCGCAAGCAAATGGTCAAGTGGAGTCTACAAACAAAGTTCTTGAAGGCATCATTACCAAGATTGTTCATCTACATAGAAGAGATTGGGAAGAAAGGCTTCTTGAAGCCTTATGGGCCCACAGAACAACATGGAGGAATACAATAGGACATTCTCCCTATGAGCTCGTTTATGGGAAAGAAGTCCTGCTCCCCATTGAGTTCCAAGTAAAAACTTTCATGATGGCAGTTCAATTGGGAATGGATCTATCAGAAGCCCAAAAGCATAGAATGGAGTAGTTGAATGAATTAGATGAGATCAGACAAGAAGAAATCCTAAGAACTAATCTAGTACAATATCAAAGAGCTAAGTGGCATGACAAATACATCAAAGAGAAAAAGTTTCAAGGAGACTGGGCATTGCTATTTGATTCCAAGTTTAAAGATTTTAAGGGAAAATTTCAGACTAATTGGCTTGGGCCATATGAGATTGACAAAATCTTTAGCAATGGAGCGGTAAGAATCAAAACCATTGATGAACATCAAGCTCCTCTTATTGTTAATGGCCACAAATTAAAGATCTATCATAAGCCACTCTCAAAAGAGGAATTTGTCAAAATATTTCAAGATAGTTCTGCAATAAGGCTCGTGAAGAAGAATCCTTCTTCTCTACCAGCCTAGCCTTTGTTCTTATCTGTTCTAAAAAAAAAAAATATGTGTATAAGCTTGAAAACCAATCACTGATTGGCAGTCTTATACAAAAAATACAGGGCAAAAATTAGGAACTTCTGATGCCCTATATTTTCCAAAAAAAAAAAAAGCCTCTCTTTCTCATTTTCATTCCACTCTACTTTATTTCATTCCACTCCACTTCATTTCATTCCACTCCACTTCCATTTCATATTATTCCATTTCGCCAATAAAAGTCTTTTTCATGACCAGTTTTCATTCACTCAGTCATCAATCCATCCATCTCCATTCAGTCATATGATTGTTGAATCAGTTTCCACAGCGAAATCCAGTTTCCGCAGCTGCAAACTGATTCCGCAACTAGTTGTGTTTTCACTGCTAGCACCATGTCATTCAACATTGGCAGTTAGATAATAGACAAAAATAATAAAAATCAAATGCAAGTATGACCGAGGACATATTATGAAGACATGGGGCACCTAAAGGCATCAACAAGGAGCATTTTATCAAAGGTTAATGGACAACAAGTGGCAAAAATTGCAAGGTATGAGTAGAAATTTATTTCAAATAGCATTCAAAGCACATTTTTGCATAGTTATGAAACCATAAGCTCCATTATATGCAATGATTGGCGTGATAGCCTCCATAACCATTCCACGACCTATGATTCCTCCACGAACCATGCATTTATTTTTCCAACGGCCTCATGATTAGCCCTCGGATTTAACTCGTGTTTCGCTGCACTTTTACACTCCACCTGTAATCATGGGGCGTGGTCAATTTGATCACGAATCTTCTCCGCCGCACAAATTCCGCAGCCATTTCATGAACGTGTTTACATCTACTCTGCAGCCATTCAGTTTAAAAATTCTTCCGAGTTCACTTCACTCCCCTATTATTTTATTGAAGCCACGATTACATTTCCACCTTGTCCACATAAGCCTCCACTCCATTCCGTGAATTCACTTCCGCTGCCTGTCCTCTATTTTCCGCTCACAGTCACTGGTTTTCTCCATAAACCCTGTTCACTCCCGCTAACCCAGCTGTCTCACCTTCGCTAAACCCTTCTCACGTAGACTAATTTTAGGAACAGAAGGAAGGAATGGGTCTGTTGCTGAGAGCAGAATCGGAAGGGGCCAAGTTTATAGAGGGGTACCCCCAAGTGAAAACATACTGAAGAAGGCACGGTGGCTACGGTTCATTCAAAAGTTTAGAGGCTACAATAAGGAGATTACAAAAGCTTTTGCAAGGTCTTTAACCGGCCTAGAGGTGGAAATTGGGGACCTCAAGTTTATATTCACCGAGGCATCCATAACAACCACTACGGAACTCCCACAGGAGGGAGAATGCTGGTTCAAAAACAAGAGCTTTGACGAGAAGGCTTGGAGGGTTATCCTACACAATCCAGGTATGGATGTAACTATATTCAAATGAGGAATTCCTGTCCATGCTTTAGAAGAGAAGTGGGCCAGTTTATTGTCGATTATTCAAAAATTCATTACGTGTGAAGGTTGTTTTGGATCAATGTATATGTATATACCTAGTTACTGATGAAATTTTAGAAAATCAAACCCTCAATCTGCCTTAATTTTTATTACTGAGCTTGAAAAAGATGTGCATAACCATCCAAAAGAATACAGAGGACATAGAACCCCACCTGTATCATCACGGGCTTGTGAAAATTTTAACTGAAGACCAGTTGAAGAAAAAGGAGGACACTTGGGAACGGTTGTTGGTGAGAAACTACTTTCAAGATCCACCTGAAATACCTGAGAGCAGTATAGCAAGGAAGAGTAGGAAAAAGGAAACTAGTGTGAGAATTCAAGACCCTCCTATTAGCAGAACTAAAGAAGTTAATCAAGAAGAGAGGTTGGAAAGAACTAAGGATAAGAAGCAGAGAAAACCAAAAGAGAAAAGAAACATAGAAGCTGTATATCAAACCCCAGTTCCTTCCCAAAAAGAATACCACCAAACACTGTTTGAAAGACTAGCTTATCTTCAGGAACAATCAACTGCAGCCAAGAAGAAATGAAAAGAAAAATAGAGTATGGAGGAAGAAGGCACTAGTCCACAACATTTAAGGAGAAGCTTTAGGCTTAGAGTAAAGTGGAGGAAAGTGCAAACAAAAGGGCCCCATTTCATTGATTTAGGAGGAGAAACACCGGTGCAGCCTCCAACAATCTCCCCTGACTGTAGCCCACACCATACTCTTCTTTCCCAGCCAGATGTTGACATGAGTCCTTCTCGTCCAGACTTTGAAATCAGTCCTCCTCAACAAGATTTTGGGGACAGCCCAAGGAAAACTAAACCTGAGATAGACCCAAATCAGCAAGAGATGTATGATTATATAGAATCCTTGGAAAATACAGCCACAGGTCCAAACACTTCATCCATCCAGCCTCACACAGCACAAGAATCTCTAATCCGATCATTGAAACAAGAAGTTTTTGAACTAGAGGTCCTAAATAGACACATTAAACATGAAAATGAAGCATTGAAGGAACAAAGTCGATTGGATAAGATCGTTCAAGACAACACAATGTTGCACCTTGGGCTATGGCAGAAAAAGAACAGGAAATTGAAGAAAAAGTGCAGGAGGATAAGTAGAGCACTGATCAACCTCAAATTCAGATGCTTGATGAGGAAGCCCAGGATGTTAGCAGCACCAAGAAAGAGAAGAAGAGGGCTGGATGTACTGGCAGTAGTCTCAGACACATGATCTAAAGGGGAGATAGTCAAAATTTTGGTTGCATGGGGACATGCAACACCTTCACAGTGGGGGTATGTTGAGCCCTGAACTTGCATCTCTCCTACACACTTTCTCAAACTTTTTCCACTCACCTGAACCTCCTAAGCTATCAAAATCATTGCATACTGATTCCAAAAGAGCATTAAAATGGTTTTCTAATTATGTTTTTGTGTTTGCTGTTTGAACTAGATTTTTTCTCATGAGCTGCGGAATCTTGTCACTTTCTGCAGCTGATTCAACTTTCCGCAGCTATTTTTGTTAAACTCCAGGTTACAGGTGTCACCAGGCAAAGCAAGCCACATGGGCAAGTTGGAAATGACCAGGACATGGATCAAGTCCTATTGGTCCAACTGGATTCATCAAAGAAGGTCGTGGTCAAAGGTGGTCAAGTGGTGGTCAAACATAGGAGTCCTACAGCAACAAGATTCCGTTTTCAAACACGTGAAGACTTTCGTGGCTGTTCCTAGATCCCTGGGACATATCGACGCCCGTGGACTACTCCACAAGGCGAATCCAACAGCCACCCTTAATAGATTTAATCATCACGGCAACCATTATGCTAAATCCATGGACGCTATCTTGTATGTGTCTCTGTTCATGTAGTTTTACAAGGAAAATAGTTATGTAACTTTTATTATAAATAACATGTTTCTATACGCATAGTAGTTAGTCTTTTGACTGTAATTTTGCTGTTAAGAATTCACTGTGCCGTGACACTAGTTTTATTGCTGTAACTATGTTTTGAGATATACAAGAAGACTCTGTTCTACATACTTGCGTGAACATAATTTTGGATTGATAGCCTGTTGGCCGAGGTTGTGCAGAGGGCCCCTGCACACTGAGGTTTCGTTTCCATTGTTGCTGTATAGTCTTTATGTATCATTTCCTTATTTTCATTGCACATGTTTT
>APFE030342942.1:0-23116 GCA_000404065.3 Pinus taeda
GTAAGTAATGAGGGTTTACCTCTTGTCTTTGGTGTAGGTCTTGATATGCAATAGCGTACCTTGTTTTCTTTCAATTAATGGCTATATGAAATGTTTAACCGCTGCGTTTATGGTGTAGGGTTTACTCAAGCTAAGGGTGGGCGCGGTTACCAGACCTTCGCACACCTTGGTTTCTTCCAACGCCAAACCTCCGGGTATGCAGTCTTTTCCTTGATTTCTGCCGGTTCTTCTTACCTTGAATGAGGGTTTCGTTCTCTAAGTAGGGTTTTCCCTCATTTTCGATTTCCATTCATGTTGTGGAAAGTCCTGCGCACAGGTTCTGTTGTTTCTTGGTGACAGCTCCCTGAGCTACTTCCAATCGAAACATTTCGGCATGTAGATGTCTGTAATTTCAGGGTTCTCGTTTTGTAAATTATATCAATGCGAATGAACCGATATCATAACTCTTTAACAGTTATACATTTGATCTAATGATGAATCTATTATGTGGTTTTCTCCTAATCCTTCTGTAAATAATTTTGTTCTATGATGTTGGAACCTCGGTTCGATGCTTCATCTTGGTTATTCCATTTTCAGAACGTCGTTTTGGGCATCCTTCCCAGGCTGCCTTTAGAACAAATCTGAAAGTTATGGAACTGTTTAAAGTGTTATTTTATCGTTAAAAAATTCCCTCCCTTTCGGGTTTCCTACCTCTGCATTACAGTTATTATGTTTATTTGTTTATCACCCCTGAAGAAGGTTATGGTTGCAAATTTGTTTCCTTTCATCGTTTAACACAGAAGGTTCTGTTTCAACTGAAATAGGAATGAACATAACCATGTATATATGTATATGTCTCTTTGTGTGGATAATTGTTATGCACATGTCATTCCTATGGTTATAGATATGCTGAGTTGTTTTTCACAATTAACGTTGAATTCACTAGTGGTATAAAATAATTGGCTTGCTGGTCAATATTATTCCCGATTAAGTATGAATTATCAAGTGTCTGTGTTTTTTCCTCTCAAGTCATATACAGGAGGAATATTCTAACCCAAATTCATGAATTTTCATTCTCTTTTGTGATTGCTTGACTACTTCTTTTCTTATACTGTTGCATATTTGAGTTTATTTTCTCTAGAAAGACGTTATTCTAGGAATTGGTTGCACAGTCTGAACCTTGCCCAGATTATTGAATCTAGGCGGATGAACTAATGCATTCAGGAAGCATGGTATAGGTTCGGTGCATTTAGCCTGCTCATACTGTAATATGTACATTCTCCTACAAATTATTACCTGCACATCTAAATTAACTTACTTCTATTTTATGCTACATTCTTTTCTAACTGACATAGAATTAAAGAAAAACACAAATCCAATATCATAATGTTTATTTCCTAATAACACATTATGGCCAGATTAGCATTTAATCGAAATTGTCTTAACATAATTAACCAATTTCACTTATCTGCCATGATGAGACTAGACTGCGATCAATGAACCTCTCCACCCTTCTTATGAGAACTTGGCAATCACGTCCAAGTATTCTCCCCCCAAGCTCCTCTTTTCCCAATAATCAATTATCTTTAATGTAGCAATTTCTATTGCTTTGGCCTCAAGACTCCAGGTCCAGCCAGCAATGGTTTCTACTTCCTCCAGGGAAGTCTCTTCAAGATTCGTTCCCACTGAAACCTCCTTCAGCTCAAGGAATCTCTTTATTTTATTTGTCCAGAAAAAGCACCCCCCTCCCTCCTTCTCTCTTCCCTTATGTAAGAGAAGAGCAGAGGAAGGGTAACTGTTTCTTTAAATAATAACTGATAACTAATAACTGCTAACTGTTGGGTAAAAGAGAGTTACTGGGGTTCATCAGTAATTATTTTTTTAGAATTCCCCATGGAATATCACATTTGCCATAATTATTTATTTTATTAAATAAAGCTATTGTTATTACTAAATATATTTATTGTCCATTTCTCAAAATTAAAAACAAGAGTTTGTTTTCTCATTGTGAAGTAAAAACATGAAATTAAAAGTAACTTAAGGTCCTAGGGTGTCACATCTTCCCCCTCTTAGCAGAACACTGTCCTTGGTGTTCATTTTTCCATCTGTTCCCGGAATAATTCCAGATACGCCTCCTGCATGAAACCTTTTTCTTCCTAAGTGGCTTGCTCTGGGCTGAGGTGCTTCCATTGCACTTTAACCTGGATGAAAGCTCATTTCCACAATGTTACTTCTCTTTGATCGAGTATGTGTAGGGGTTCGACTAGGAATTCTCCTTCCAGTTCGACTTGAAGTTCTTTCTAATTTATGATATGTCTAGGGTCATACACATACTTCTTTGAAAGGGAAACATGGAATACATTATGGACCCGAATGTGGCTGGGCAGGGCTAGTTGGTAGGCCACTGACCCGTTTCTGTCCAAAATTTGGAATGGGCCACAAAACCGGGGGGCCAACTTAGCACACTTTCCCCACCTCAACGCACTCCGCTATGGTTTAATCCGCACATACACGTCATCTCCCACCTAAAATTCTCGGTAAGTTCTCTTTTTATTAGCGTACATTTTTTGCCTGTCTTGGGAAGCCTTCAAATTTTGTTGAACCCTTTTCACGGTTTTATCCATTTCCTCCAACATATCTGGTCCTAATATCGTTTTATTCTCCGGACTATTCCGGTTTGCAGGTATGGTACATTTCCTTCCATAAAGTACTTCAAAAGGACTCATTTTAAGTGACTCATGATAGTCGTTGTTGTACATGAATTCTACCAGATGTAGATATTCTTCCCATTTCACAGGTTGCTGCATCACATACATGTGCAACATCTCTTCTACCACTTGATTCACTTGCTCGGTTTTCCCATCAATCTGGGGATGATACGCAGTGCTGAAGTGGATCTGTGTACCTAACTCGGTAAACAATGCTTTCCAAAAAGCAGAGGTAAACTTAACATCCCTATCAGATATTATGACTTTCGCAATACCATGTAGCCTGAAAATTTCCCTCATGAATATATCGGCTATTTGAGCTGTTTGATATGTGGATTTGACAAGTATGAAATGAGCTGTCTTGCTCAACTTATCTACCACAACCATAATTGAATCATTCTGTCTTTTAGACCATGACAATCCCGTTATAAAATCCAAAGCTACAGTTCCCATTTCCATTCAGGAATAGGTAGTGGCCGTAACAATCCAGCAGGGTGCTGGTGTTCTTCCTTGACTTGCTGACACTCTAGACATTTAGCTAGGTACTCGACAATATCTTTTCTCATTCCAAGCCAGTAGTAGGATTTCTTGATAGCCGTCAAAATATTTTGATAGCCCTGGTGAGCAGCATAGGGGCTTCTATGAAATTCATCTAACATACTTTGCTTCAAAGGCAATTGGTTAGGTACCTAAATATGATTTCTGAACAATAATAAGTTTTCAGAGTTAATACGATACTCCCTTTGCTTTGCTGAACCTTGTGCATATTTTACTTACTGCCATAGGTAGCTATATTCAGGATCCTTCTAGGCTGTCTCCTTTAGTTGATTTACAAAATTAAGTTCAACTTGGCTAAGAGAAATTTCATAAATGTGGTGCAGCTTTCTACTTAACGCATTTGCCACCCTATTTTCTTTTCCTTTCAAATGATTGATTTCAAAATCAAATTCGCTTAAGAATGCAGTCCATCGAGCTTGGCATGCATTTAAGGTAGGCTAATTTATAAAGATGGTTAGGCTACTATGGTCTGTTTTGAGCATAAATATTTTTCCCAACAAATAATGCTGCCATACTTTCAAGGCGTGCACTACTGCAGTTAGCTCCAAATCATTAGCATAATATTTTTGTTCATGTTCCTTGAGTTTACGAGATTCGTAAGCAATGACCATGTCATTCTACATTAAAACACCACCCACACCTTCTTTGCATGCGTTTGTGTAAACTATGAAATCCTCTTCAGGGTCTACAATTTTTAATATCGGAGCTGTGGTGAGCAAATGCTTCAATCTATAAAAAATTTCTTACAGGATTTCGACCATTTGAAAGTTGTTCCCTTTGTAAGGAAGTAATTGGGTAAGCGACCTTGGTAAATCCCCTTATAAATCTTCTATAATAACCTGCAAGTTCCATGAAAGAACGTATGTCTGCCACATTGGCTGGAACAGGCCAATTCATAATGGTCTTTATTTTCTCCGGATTGACTACTATACCTTCAGAGGATATAACGTGTCCTAGGTACTGAATCTGATCTTTATAGAAGTCACACTTGCTGAATTTAGCAAAAAGCTGATTTTTTCTTAAGGTTTGCAGTACTATGCGAAGGTGTTCCTTATGCTCTTCGATACTTCTGGAGTATACGAGAATGTCATCAATGAATATAAGGATGAATTTATCCAAATAATAATGGAAAACTCCATTCATCATGCTCATGAAGGTTGCTGGGGCATTAGTAAAGCCAAATGGCAAGACTACAAACTCATAGTGGCCATAGCGGGTTCTAAAAGCAGTGTTGAAGATATCTTCGTCTTTAATTTGAATTTGGTGATATCCAGATCATAAGTCAATCATTGAAAATACCACTGCCCCCTTAACTTTATCGAAGAGGTCATCGATCTGGGGTAAGGGGTACTTATTCTTTATGGTAAACTTGTTCAACTGTCTGAAATCTATGCACAACCGCAGAGTACCATCCTTCTTTCTTGTGAACAGAACTGGGGCTCCCCAAGGGGATACACTGGGTCGGATATACCCTTTATCTAGCAGCTCCTGCAACTAGATTTTTAATTCAGTTAACTCAGGAACACTCATTATGTAGGGTGCCTTTGATACCGGTGTCGCTCTAGGTACCAGTTCTATGGTAAAGTCGAGGCTTCTCTTGGGTGGTAGTCCAAGAATATCTTCTGGGAACACATCCCCAAATTCTTGTATAACAGGTATTTCCTCTAAGGCTGACACTTTATCTTTGGAGTTTGTAAATCCCACTTGAACCACATAGATTTGATAGCTCTTACGCATACATCTTTCTAGTTGGTGGGCCGCAATAGACCGCAACTTGACTTCTCTCTTGACTCCCTGAATCTCTATTCTAGTACCATCTTTAGACACAAAACACTGGTCTTATCTTTACAGTTTACTAAGGCCCATTTCCGCTCCAGCAAGTCCATGCCTATCAAGACATCGTAAGAGCCTAATGGTAATATATTTAAATCTATCCTAATTTGTTGTTCTGTTAATTTTATTTCACAACCCTCTACTTTTTCACATACTTTTCTCTTTGCACTGGTAGCTAATTGAACCAACCAAGGGTTCTTAAATTTTGAACTTTTTAGATGGCATTCATCAACTATTATGGGACTAACATAGCTCAAACTAGCACCTGGATCTATTAAAATGGAAACAAGATGATCAGATACTTTACCTTCAAGTTCCACCATTGAAGGTTGATAATCCGCTTGGCGATCTTCTAGTGATGCATTAATTCGAGGTACGTTTTGTGCCACGTCACCAAGAGTAGAAGATTCATGAATATTTGCAATAGGTTCCACTCTTCCTCTATGTGGAAAATTCTTGTAGTAATGGAGTTCCCCGCAACCCCAACATTGCAATGATGGTCGGGGAACCTGACTAGTTTCCAACTTACTTGATACCTCATTTTGTCTTATATCGCTCTGAGGTCTGTACTTTTGTTGATTTCGATTAACAGGTCCATTTGGTACTTTGCGTCTTGGGAATTTGGTTCCTGAGTTCTTCATATTCTTATTACTTGTAAAAAAAAATTGCCCCTTCTTACTTTGCCAATTCTTATGCACTTCACCTTTCTGTCTCATTTGTTGGTAGCAGATCCGAGCTTTCCGGACTGCTTCATCCATCGTTTTTGGGTTATCAAATTCTAGGTTCTCTTTCATGAAGGCAGACAGGCTGCTGATAAAGAATTGGACTTTACCCTTTTCTTCTCGAATATAAGGGACATATCTTAATAGTGACATGAATTTAGTTATAAATTCATCCATAGTTTGTTGTCCTAGTTTCAAGTCATGAAACTCTTTTGCTTTGTCGTCATAAAATTGCTCAGTGAGGTATTTATCCTTAAAATGCTTTTGGAATTTCTCCCAGGTAACCTCTTGCTCATTAATTTCCTTGTCTGTTTTAATTTCTTCCCACCTCAGGGTGGCCTTGCCTTGTAACTAATAAATTGCTAGCCTTGCTCTCAAATTTTCATCATATTCATATATTTAGAAATATTTATTCATATTAATAAGCCAGGCCTTCGCCGCTTATTCCATTTCATTGTTATAGTTTGGTGGTTTGATCTTTTTGAATTCTCCCTGAAGTTCTATCTCCTGCCTTTTTAATCCCTTTTTGCTCGAACCATTATCTAAGTCTTCCTCGTTATTAGTTTGTCCCCCTTCCGATTCCTGATGTTGTTCTTGCTGTCTGCGTGTTTACGTTCTGTTTTATTCTCCTTGACTAGGTTCTGGATTCCTTTGATTCTGTCTATCTGATAAACTTTTCATAATTTTCTCTTGTTCCAGACGTAATCTTTCATTATTCGAACACAGTTTCTGCATTTATGTTCTTAACTGTTGGACTGTTGCGAGTAAAGCAGCATTGGTGCCAGCATTTGTTTCTCCCAATTGAGCCCATACTTCTGGGTTACGTTCGGTGCTCCTATGTGCATCATAATCATTTTGTTATTTCTAAATTCATTCAACCCGTCCTTAGTGTAGCAACCCGAGGCTTTGATACCAATTGTAACACCTAAAATTCCAACTATTCAACATAGGATATATATATATATATATATATATAAAGTTATGAACGAAGACCTATAATTAACGTTAGCACAACATAATACATTATTACATTATAATGAAATATTGAATCAGGGTACCATGCCAATAAAGAGCTCAGATTACAATTAATTGATTAATGCGATCATGCTAGTTATAATGCCCAAATTGACATGTTGTACAAGGTGGTATTACATGGATGATTCTTCAAATCTCACATCGTTTGTGTTGTGTTGACCCTCCACGGCCTTATCTGGTCGGTCCATGGCTGGATGGCGCCAGTTGTTGGGACTCACCCTTATCGTTCGCCATCTGTTGCTTAGAGTACAACGCGGGAAGGGTGACGAGTTCAATTCTTTGTCAAACTTGGAGGGTAAGCCCTTACGACCTGGTGCTTGTTTGGTTTCTAAGCTCATTTGTTGGGTATGGCTCTGGAAGCTATATTCTGGTCTCTGTAATGAGGTTCCTCTGCAACTTGTCATCTTCCACCTGCTATGCACTATGAAGAGTTTGCTGGCCATTCCTACTTACGAGCAGACTTGCATTTGGGCTGCATACTGCTGTTTCGAAATCATTTATCATGTAAGTCCATTATTATGAGTTTGAACTTGAGGGTTTTATGATCTAAGCTAAGTCTTACTTTACTGGTTTACACATTATTACATTGGTAAGGTATTAACGATGGCTATGTTCTTGCAGGTGTCGCCTCCACAATGGTGTTTGGAGTCTATGTTGCAGAAAAACCTCTGCTGCACCTTCTCACTCTCGGGTACATAATGAGGGTTTACCTCTTGTCTTTGGTGCAGGTCTTGATATGCAATAGCATACCTTGCTTTCTTTGGATTAATGGCTGTATGAAATGTTTAACCGTTGCGTTTATGGTGTAGGGTTTACTCGAGCGGAGGGTGGGCGCCGTTACCAAACCTTCACACGGCCTGGTTTCTTCCAATGCTAAACCTTTGGGTATGCAGGCTTTTCCTTGGTTGTTGCCGGTTCTTCTTACCCTGAATGAGGGTTTCATTCTCTGAGTAGGGTTTTCCCTCGTTTTTGATTTCTATTCATGTTGTCGGAAGTCCTGTGCACATGTTTTGTGGTTTCTTGGTGATGACTCCTTGAGCTTCTTCCAATTGGAACATTTCGGCATGTAGATGTCTGTAATTTCTGGGTTCTCGTTTTGTAAATTTTATCAATGTGAATGAACCGATATCATAACTATTTAATAATTATACTTTTGATCGAATGATGAATCTATTATGTGGTTTTCTCCTAATCCTTCTGTAAATAATTTTGTTCTATGAGGTTGGAACCTCGGTTCAATGCTTCATCTTGGTTATTCCATTTTCAGAACGTCGTTTTGGGCATCCTTCCCAGGTTGCCTTTAGAACAAATCTGAAAGTTATGGAACTGTTTAAAGTGTTATTTTATGGTTAAATAAAAGCCCTCTCTTTCGTGTTTCCTACCTCTACGTTACAGTTATTATTTTTATTTGTTTATCACCCCTGAAGAAGGTTATGGTTGCGAATCTGTTTGTTTTCATCGTTTAACACAGAAGGTTCCGTTTCGACTGAAATAGGAATGAACATAGCCATGTATATATGTATATGTCTCTTTGCTTGGATAATTGTTATGCGCATGTCATTCCTATGGTTATAGATATGCTGAGTTATTTTTTACAATTAACTTTGAATTCACTAGTGGTATAACATAACTGGCGTGCTGGTCAATATTATTCCTGATTAAGTATGAATTATCAAGTGTATGTGTTTTTTCCTCTCAAGTCATGTATAAGAGGAATATTCTATCTCAAATTCGTGAATTTTCATTCTTTTTTGTGATTGCTTGACTACTTCTTTTCCTATACTGTTGCATATTTGAGTTTATTTTCTCTAGAAAGACTCTATTCTAGGAATTGGTTGCACAGTTCAACCCTTGCCTAGATTCAAGAATCTAGGCAGACGAACTAATGCGTTCAGCAAGCATGGTACAGGTTCAGTGCATTTAGCGTGCTCATACTGTAATATGTACATTCTCCTACAACTTATTACCTGCACATCTAAATTAACTTACGTCTATTTTATGTTACATTCTTTTCTAACTACACATAATTAAAGAAAACACAAATCCAATATCATAATGTTTATTTCCTAATTACACATTATGGCGAAATTAGCATTTAATCCAAATTGTCATAACATAACTAACCAATTTCACTTCTCTGCCATGACGAGACTACATTGCGATCAATGAACCTCTCCACCCTTGCTATGAAAATTCCACCCTTCCTATGAGAACTTGGCAATCACGTCCAAGTATTATCCCCCCAAGCTCCTCTTTTCCCAATAATCAGTTATATTTAATGTAGTAGTTTCTATTGCTTTGGCCTCAAGACTCCAGGTCCAACCAGCAATGGTTTCTACTTCTTCCAACTAAGTCTCTTCAAGATTTGTTCCCACTGAAACCTCCTTTAGCTCAAGGAATCTCTTTCTCTTCTTTTTCCAGAAAAAGCGCCCCCCTCAGTTCTTCACCCTTCCCTTATGTAAGAGAAGAGCAGAGGAAGGATAATTGTTTCTTTAACTAATAACTAATCACTGATAATTGTTAATTGTTGGGTAAAAGAGAGTTACTGGAGTTCATCAATAATTCTTTTTTTAGAATTCCCCATGGAATATCACATCTGTCATGATTAGTCTGAATCTATTTATTGTCTATTTCTCAAAAGTAAAAAAAAGAGTTTGTTTTCTCATTATAAAGTAAAAACATAAAAGTAAAAATAACTTTAGGGTATCACATGTTTGCTCTATGCAATATATTAAATTCAAATTATGCAATTTGTTAATTTATATATCATAATAGAGTGTATTGACGAATATCAATCATGTTTAATATATGCTGTAAAGATCATTTTTACTATAATGTGTAAATTTCACGATATAGTTTAAGAATATGAATATCTTTTATTTTTTTATTATTGATTTAAGTATTTGATATTTTTAAATAAATTGGGTTTTTTCCATATTTATTCTTATGCAATTTAATTATAAAATTTCTATTTTAAATTAAGAAAAAATAAAAAAATGGTATTAAAAATTATAAAGGTGAGAGATTGCAAGCTATCGGATTAACATGGATATGTGCATAAAATAATTGTTCATAGTTGTAAAGCGCATAATAGAAGAGAAGAAATACTTGGTAGTGAATCTCTAACACAAAGTGCTAAATTTCTTGGATTTCCAAAAGATACATTTACAAGGTAATTAAAAGATATATTTCACGTGGTAATTAAATTAACTCAAAATTTTGTAGGATATATTTAGTAGGGTAATTGGAAGTCAAAATTATATGATTAATATGAACATGTAATAAAATAATCGTTGATGACTTTAAAATATAAAAGCTAAATCACTTGGATTTCAAAAAAATGCATTTTGCAAGGTAATTAAGCTGATTCAAAAATTTGAAAGATATTTTTAGTATCATAATTGGTTGTCAAAGCTATATAATTAATACGGGCATGTGAATAAAATAAATGTTGACAGTTGTAAAGTAAAAAAGAGAAGATGAAAATTTCATAGTTGGTAGTGAATCTTTAATATAGAGTACTAAACTATTCAAGATCTAATGTGACAATGTTTGTTTGTTTTTTGATATCTAGCTGAATTGGTAAACGGTGGTATGGTATTTGTGTTACACGGGTCAAATCTTATTGGTTGCCACTATAACAGCGAGGAAGAACTGCCTCGCTCGCAAAGAACAACCCCTTAGGATAAGACGAGATTTGAACCCGTGACCTGGACAACAGCACAAACAACTTAACGAACCATTGACCACAAGACGAAACCTGTGGGCACAATGTTTTTATTTCTAATAAAGTTTTTGAATTTTTATATTTTTCATTTGGCCATGATTTAATATTATTTTGTAAATAATATTTATTAAATTTTAAAAGTTATGAATGCCAATTTAATTAAATAATATTTAAAATTAAATCAAAATAAAGTTTGTAATGTGTAAATTAAGATTCTAGGTGTTTATAGGACAAAATTAAATTTTAAAATTGGGTTCCAAAAATGTTATATAAAATTCAAAATGTACTAAATGAGTTTCAAAATTGCTAACATTAAATGAAAAAAGTGTAGTTTTTAAACAAAGTGCTAACACTAAATGAAAAAAGTGTAGTTTTTGAACAAGCTATTAACACTTTGGAAATACATTTTTCACTTTAGAAAATCTAATTTTGGATTTCAGAAAAGATTTCAGAAAATATGTTTTTTTGTCTTTCAAAAAGCTTAAATTAAAATAAATCTAAATTTAATGAAATAGGAGTTTAATGGTATTTTTAGTCCATTGCAATCTAATTTTAGTTAACGGATTATGATTGTAGTCTAATTTATACTAACATATTAGGGTGTTGGATGTTATGAAATATCTTAATAATGGATCATAAATAGAAAAGTTAAAATATGAACCAAACACAATTGTAACTCTAATTTAGGCTAATTTTCCTAGAAAAGTTAAAATATGAACCAAACACAATTGTAACTCTAATTTAGGCTAATTTTCCTAGTTAAGAGTTTGAAGGTTACATCTTTATGTATTGTATGTGTGCAATTTTTGTTCTTTCTATTTTTTTTAGCAATATATATACATTGGCTCACTTACATAGGTTTAAAACTTTTATTTCGTGTTAGAGTGAGGTTATTATCTTTAAGGGGAAGCCTTCAATATTTGGGTTTAGCTTATGCCTGATAAAGCAAGTTTATCTTGTGTCTATGATAAACTTAGTTTGAATGTGAGCTTAATGATATTGATTCTTGTTCGAAATAGAATGCCAATTAGTACCATATTTAAGATTGAAAAGCTTAGTTTAATTGTATATTTGAGTGATGGAAGGTCAAGATGGAGGACATTCTTGTAAATAAATAACACTACATCATTGTGATCTTGGTACTATACTTATGGGTATGGTGGTGGCAACATAGACAAGTTTGGATAAGGAGGATAAAAGTATAATCTATGTAAGCCTTTTAGATTACTATCATTTAATGCCTCAAGAGATGCTACATCTAAGGTATTATGGGATACGATAGGGATTTTATGTCAATATAAACCCCTGATAAGCAAACATTTACTTTGAAAGAAGTTGTATCTCAAAAATAAATGATGGTGACTTTGTGACAAAATATTTCAAGGCATTTAAAATTGTGGTAAGTTAGTTGTTGTTTGTTGATATTAAAATTTCTAAAGAAGATAAGTGCATTATTCTATAATGTTCTTTACCAAGTTCACGAGATAGCTTAGTTGTAGCCATTGAGAGTAACACAACCACATTGGAGCCTGATGATGTGGTTACATCCCCTATTATTGAAAGAAATCTGGTGGAAAATAATGGGTTGTTAGACCAACATCCAAGGATTCCTTATTTTTGAGATGCCACCCTATATACAAATATAAGAATAAAGCTCCAGGGGATAGATATAAATCTACATGCATATCTAAATATATATGACATTTCTATTAGAAAATGTTAGAACTGCTGTAAAATTAAGTATTATAGGAAATATCATAAAATATAATTTTTTTGATACAAGTAAGTGACTTGATGATGCTCCATTCATAGAAGGAAAGACCTCCTTCAAAGGAGGGGATGTGTACTTTGCATTTATAAATTCACATTCAGATCATGATCATGGGTTGACTGACTCAAGTGCATATTTTAATATGACTTCTCATACAAGTGGTTTTGTGAGTATGAAAAGTGTAATGAAGGAAATGTGTTCTTAAGGGATGAATCAATAACCAGGTTCATGTGACATGGATTTGAAGGGTCCAATCATTTCTTAAATATGGACATGTTAAAACACTTTCTACTATTTTACATATTCTAGGTTTTTTCAATAGCCTTATCATTATGAGTAAGATGCTTGATGTGGTTTTGCAAAATATATTTGAGTAGGATATTGACAAGGTGGTTTGAGGAGAAAGGGTGTTGTTGAGGGGTTCAAGCTTATATTATAACTATATACAAGCTATCAAGAAGCATTATCACTAATGGGTGTAAGATTATCATTGTTCTTGACAATGAAATTAGCATTCGAGAATGAGACATATAGGAGAGAAGAGGCTTTATATTTTGCATAGTAAAGGTATGGTTAAAGGTATCCATATTGTTTTCTATTCAATTTCTATGAACAATATGTATATGGTAAACACAATCATGTGATATTTCCATTTAGTATTGTGAGGGAAAACGTGATCTTCAAGCTAATATATAGTAATGTGTTTGGATCTAAACAAAATATCAGAAACATGAGACAAAAAATTGGAAGAAAAGTCTTTCAAGCCTTAGTTCGTTAATTTACAAAAATGATACATCCCCTCACAATACATGAGGCCCCATAATATAGAAATGAGGTTCCCATAACAAATTACCAATTTGGGTAAATGGTTTAACCTCCTCCATAACTTTCTCCACAGTATCTCCACAATAAAATTAACATTCTTGATAGTTGATATCTTTAACTTGTTTTCTTCAATTAATTTGCTATGTATTTTTTGATTTTATAAGGCATATTTCTCTTATATTTAGAGTAGAAAGTTATGATTAATTTTTATATATGATTTTACACACCTCACTGTATAGTCTTATGGCTTATACGTCATGATTTTTGAGAAATGTGCTTATAAGGCGACTTATTAGTTTGGTATCATTCTATTTAATTCTATTGGATAATACACATTAGCACATATTATTGTTCTTTAGTTTGCCCTTAAATCTTGTTATATATAAATCTGCCATATACATATATTTTTCTTTCTTTCATTGTAAAAAGATCTTGTGAATAACCATAATATAAGTTGTTGGCATAAAACCCTACACCTAGTCCCACTATCTCACTAGCCCAATGAGATTTGATGGTGTTGGCAATCAAGGTTAAAACCCTTCATCAACAATGTTAGTATTTATGTGAGTGTGAAGAGACATGAATGCCATTAACAATGTTAGTACTATAGTGAGTATAATTGACAATGTAATTAACATTAATGTTAGCACTTGGTTGAGAAGAATTGACACTGATTTTATTAGTCATGTTAGTATAAGAGCAAGTGAGAAGGTATGACATGCTTGCCATAAAAAATGTTAATGCAATATCATAGTGAGAAGGCAAGGCATCAATATTGAGGTATGTTGCAACCTGGGAAACCTTTCAAAGAAGGTATGCTATGGGACCTGACTGGTGTGCCTTATGCAAGGGCACAAATGAGGTAATTGGCCACTTGTTTGCTTTGTCTCCTTTCTTACAACATATTTGGAAGGACTGTAAGGAGATGTTGGGCTTCCAAAGAAGATGGGGAGAAACTAATTTTGTAGTTTCTTGGCTATCTTGGGTTCAAAACTGAGAGAACCAAATTATCCAAGCCCTCCCTCTATTAATCAACTGGGGAATATGGATAGCTAGGAATAAGGAAAATTTCCATGGACTATCCTTGGAACCCAAGAAAACAATAACTGAGAGTGTAGCTATTCTCAACCACTTCCCTCAAACCAAATAAGCTACTCCTAACTGAATCATCAGTGAGGAGATCATTGAAAAATTAATCCCCTGGGGCTATTTCATTGGGGCATCCCAAGAAAATGGAAAATGGTGGGGGGGGGGGGGGGGGTGTTTCTTTATCTTACTGATAAACATTATTACTCAGTGAAATTTGGCATAGGAAATGCATCAAATAGTTGGGTTTAATCCATAGCTTGTAGATCTTTATTGGTTTTTGCAATTGAAAAAAGTTAAAAAATCTTAAGATTTTTGGGGACTCAATGTTGGTGATAAACTAGGTCAATGGGATTCAAAAGTGAAAAAATATCTATCTGGGTAATGTTGTGGATGATATCAGTCGACTATGTCTATTTTTTTTTCAATTATCTTACAAACAAATCTCCTGGGAAAAAATTAGGGAAACAGATAAGCTTTCTAAGGAAGGCCTTCTTCTGGACAGGGGTCTATGGCATGTGACAAAGATTCAAGGCCCAAACCATTTTGAATTTCATCACAAAACGTATCAGGATATCCCACAGGTCAACTAAGGCCCGACATAGAAAAATTTCAATGATTATTTCAAATGAGCGGGTACATGACAACTTCCAATCAACATATATTTTTGACTCACAGGTACTGGTTGTGTCAACAATACATTTTTTAATAATGAATCTCCCTAAGAGAGTGATGGAGTTTTTTTTGTCTATGGTTGAATTGTATCAACGACTATATGTGAAGCAAAATACTTTTTTTTTTTATTGTTTATTTTTTTGAGGTGATCCATGCTGCCATGGTCTTTGACTGTGGGTCTTTTATAGTATTTTTTGAAGGAATGAGCCCTCCTTGGCTGTTTTTGTAAAACCAAAAAAGATGAAAGGAATACAAACTGACCATGTATATGTTGAATGTAATTTCGTTATAAACATTAATGGGATTATGATTTTTTCCTTGGAATTTTTATTATTATCATAATTCATAATAATTATAATAATTTAGTTGTTAGTGAGTAATAACATTATTTATGGATAGCTTTTATTAGTGAGTGTCATTAAGGAGGTATATTTTGAGTCTTACCACATCTTTTGAGTATTTATTAATTTTTTTTTTACATTGAAAAATTCAACTCTTAATTTGTTTTTCTCTAGATATGTGACCTATATGACCTCTGTGTCCAAGAAATATTTGTACCAAGAAGACCTACTCGAAAGGATCACTTCTTGCTAAATCAATGACAAAATTCGACTTTTAGTGTATTAAGAAAATGGAACCCATGACCTCTCAATATCAGAGGTGCTTTAACAGCAAGGATTCAACCAATTGAGCTAACCCTCGTGACTAAAAATAAACTCTTAATAATTAAAAAGTATTAAAAAGTAGTTATAAATATTTTTATAGTTTTTTTTTTTTTCAATATTTACATATATAAACAATGGCTCCTAAAATATGTATATATATTTAATGAAAGTACAAAATAAATTCAACATGGTCATAATTTTCATATGCTTCTTTAAAGGTGGTGTGCTATGGGCATTTTATTGACATTTTTTCATAACTAGTTTAAAAAACCCAAAATTCATAGAAGTGTATATGTATACTTCAACATCTCATATTTACAACATTTCACATTTATATATAAATTAATTTAGATTACTACCAAATATCACTTCTTATGTATCCAAAATTACTAGGGGGTTAGAATGTCTAGGTTGAGTTAAGTTGCACATGCTGAGCAAGTTGAATTGGCTAAAGATGCCAAAGGAGATGCAGACATGGATGACCAAGACTCTTTTAATTGTATTTTTTCAAGTTGTCTTCTTAAACTATCAATTTGATCATTCTGTCTTGGAATCATTTTGTGTTCTACCATAATCTCCAAGGTGGTTGAAAGTGTCGTTGCCAACTAGTCTGTACGTAGGCTAAGTGACATTCATTTATTTTAAAGCTCCCAAGACTCCAAGTCTTGTGCCTTGTTTTCTCTTACTCCCGTCACGAGCCGCCATCCATTTTTCAGAGTGAAGGAGTGTTCCCTCATCCCTTATTCTTTGCATGTTTTCACAAGAGAATTGGATTTGAAATGACCAATATCTATTGTTTGCACAAGTAACATCATTAGGCATCAACATCCATATATAAATTGAAGGAAGAACTAGGTGGGGATGATTGAGCCATGACCAAATTAATTCGCCTATCAAACCATGCAAACTAGTGAGTGGTGGCTTTAATCCTACGTGAAGGAATCAAATCATCCCAACAAATTTCATGATTTCTATCTGAAAATTCCTTTTCTCATAGAGATTACACCTCAATAATTCCCATAAGAAAATTAATTCCCCTACTATGTCGATACTTCAAGTGTACTGTCTCATGTTTCTTACACATGCGAAGGGAGGTGGCTTAATTGTATACTGGATGCTTCCAAAGAGATGTGCCGTCACTTCATGCATGTGGGTCCTCATACCACTTCCCATTGATTTTGACATTCTACATGACCAATCATGACCACACATCTTACTTTCGCTTTTCGTGGAATAGGATGGGGGAGAATGATTCTGCTCACCCAAAATGTTCTAACATGCCTCCTTGTTTCTCGATATGATAGTGCATTAACAATGATATTTAGCTCGTGAAGAACATCAAAGGTTTTGAAATCTAAGATAATTTTTAAACTTATGTTGATCCTATTATGAATGAGTTTTAACTTCAAGTCTGATTGATGGAGGAGCACCTAACCTCCACGTCAAAATTATTTTTCAGTTAACCTAGGGGTTTCATTTACCAAGGGATTTGGTTCCCTAATTGAGTGAAATTATTAATTTAAATCTATTTTCCTATTTTTTTTAGAAGAACTGTACATAAGTGATGACAATGAGGAATACCGTAGCCATATCTATTCTTTAGGAGAGATCTTGAGAATGTTTGAGAAGAGTTAGAGAATTTTGAGGGTTAGTTATATATTTTGAGAAGTATATGGATTTAGAGGTTCTACAAATAGGAATATTTGAGGATTTAGTGGATCTAGACTAATTATGGTTCAAAATCCCATTTGTATAATTATGTAACCAAAAATCATGTATAGAGAAGTAGAAGTGTGGAGAGGAGAGTCGAGAGTAGAGAAGTGAGGCCCAAGAGGTTCAAAAGGGCCAAAAGGGGCCAATTCATTGTAAATCAGGCCAAGAGGGCATAAAGGCCTTTGTAATGCTATGATAAAGCCAGTTTCCTTTGAATTAGAGTAGAGATTAGAGGTGCAACAAAAGTGAATGAACCCAATAATCGTGAAGGACATAGAAAAGGAGTTTGAGGGTTTATGTTGAAGTTTATGTTGAGGCTTGTAGAAAGGTAAGCTTAGATCAGACCATAAAGGTCTAAGTACAAAGAAGAGCCTGTAATAGAAGTCGAGTCGGAGTATAAGCGAGAAGGAGCAGAAAGACTCAGTTTTATTGAAGCTTCAATAAAGTACGTTAACAAACAAAAGTTGGGGGGTAAAATTGTCAAGCGATAGTGCCGAGATGGAGGTTCCATCCTCAAATATTTAGGGAGGAGTGCTTAAGGGAGCAGCCGAGTTGACTACACTCTGGGGTGACATATGAAGTGAATTCGACCTTTCATATATAAGCCGAGATTGTGTGCACCTTGAGAGGGACCGCTAGGAGTGTTTCCATCATCATAGAAGAAAAGGTGTGTGCATATTTGAAGAGGACTAACAATGATAATTGATGGAGACAAATTCAACAATCGACACTTTTTTTTTTGTTTCCCGGAGTTCGTCTCTCGGAAGGTAAAACCTTGGCGACCTTTGGAAAAGACCAAGCTAGCGAGGACCAAGTGGACGTGGCATGTGGGCCAATTCCACTACAGGAGAATGGCAACGGCTAACCAGCCTGCTATAGGGCATTAAATGCCTTGGTACATGCAGGCTGTATAACAATATAACGCACTGCTTTTATTTTGAATTTATGTAGTCACCAAGGCAGTGTGTTATATTGTTATACAGTCTGCATATACCAAGACATTTAATGCTCTATGGCAGGCTGGTTAGCACTTGCCCAGGAGAATGGATATAAAAGGAAGCCAAGTGGAGTCGGGTCCCACATACCTGTTTACATCATCATAAAAGGGAAATCTCGAAAGGATCACTTGAGGAACAATTGAGGAATGGTTAGGATGACGAGGGTTCGAGCTCATGTGTAAAGGCGGAAAATGAATGCGCACAAGGAAAAGGGTTGGGGTCCAACTCTGAGGTTTTATGCCATGGTCATAAGGTGGCCATTGAAAGGAGCATGAATAAGCTAAGGGCTTTAAATCGTAATTCCTCTCACACACTTTTTTTATAAGACAGTCGGGGCTATGATGGTTTTTCTTATAGTTTGGGACGTGCATGTTTATATATATATATATTTAGAGAGCTTTTGGAACTAGTGGCTATAGCCAAAGATCTTATATTTAGTGGTTTTTTTTTGTAATTCCTCCACCCTTCCAGATCCTCCCACTTAATTTAAGAAAGCTTTAAAAAAGAGATTATCTTCTTAAATTGGGGTTAAGGAAACACCTTTTGACCAAGAGATGGGAATTGTGAGTTTTTAGGCTGACTTAATTAACACAACCAGTTTTTTAGAAGACTGTCAGAGCACTAGAAAGATTTGTGATTTAAAATTATTTAGAGGAGGATACAAAAATCTCTTCGAAGATATAGAGTTTGCATGAAACAAGTTTGGACATTGTTTTAATTTTGCATTGAAGCATAGGATAGATGATTGTAGGAAGAACAATGATGTTCTTTAAGGCACAAGGTAAATTTATTTTTTCTCTTTGGATTGGAGGTTATTTGTTTTGGGAGGATAAAAATTGAATAAGAATTTGATTTTTTCCTATGAAGTTGATTTTGGAAGGAATTTACAAAAACAGTTGCACAGATTGGAGTGGGTTGAAATGCACTTAAATGTGAGAACATATATAGAAGAATACATGAGGAAAATATAGATGTAATGTGTAGAGGATTGTTAAAGGAAGAAGGTCTTGAAGAAGATATTAACAAGTATTGATGTTTACATGTTGACCCGGGTCATAAGTATTTATGTTTGTAGGTAGAAACTATATAGTAAGCAGAGCTCTTAGAAGAAGAATTGTGACTAAGCCTAATAGCAAAATTAAATTGATGAAATGAGGACAATAAAGGAGAAGAGAGAGGTGAGCAGATGAAATTGTAAAAGCCTGACAACTTTTAAAACTGAGGAGAAAACGTCCTCTAGAAGAAGGAAGAAGAGGCTCTATTGTAGAGAATGAGAAGAAGACAATTTCTAACAGTAGAGGTTGGTTAGAAGTTGCAAAAGGCCGTTTCGCCGTGAGTGTGGGTAGAATTTCCAAGAGAAAGAGGAGAGAAGGATACCAAGAGGATAACATGGTATTGTGGCAAGTAGCATACTTGTTATAAGATGAAGAAGGCTTGTAGTAGCTCACAAGTGAACAGAGAGATTTCACAACAAGAAAAGGTAAAGGTGACTACTGATGGTCATGTGATGGGTTTAGAGGAAATTCACAATCAAATAAGAAAGAGTGCTAAAACAACTGGCATAAATAGGACGAGTGACGAGGAATTTCAGAAGGACATGGTTGAGTTAAGGAAATAACTCAATCATGTGAAGCAATTTCTATAATAAAGACGAGAAGATAAAAGTATGGTTGGACAATGAAGCATAAGAAGGCGAGGTGGCCTCCATTACAGAAAGAGTTGAGGCAAAGAATGTATGATAAGGTGAAGAAATAACTTAGAGGAGTTGAGTATAATTCAATTATTTATGGACAAGGCTTGCACATTGATGAAGAAGAAGCCATATATGTGGAGAAGAGAATTACTAACAATCCGATGAATTGTTGGATTAGTTCAGATCAACACGAGGATGTGCTGAAAGAGGCATTAAACGAGGCTAAGGAGCCTTATGTTTCTAAATTCAGGTTTCTATGGTCCATAATCAATTAAGAAAAGTCTTTCGGTAGAAATCACATAAGAGATTTTTTTTTTTTTTTTTTCGCGTTTCAAACACAAGTGTGGTTCAACCATCAGGACCAGATGAAGAGCAGACTATGCAAAGGCTTAAAATAGAGACAATGTAGAGCAATAATCAAGTGACGACTATATTTGAAAAAATAATATTTAAATTATAATAAAATTTGATTAATATACAAAAACAAATATTATTGAGCAAACGACTATATAAATGACTAGTTTTTGAAAAATAACATTTAAATTATGATTAATATATTAAAAAATTATTAATAAGTAGCGGCTACATTAAACAGGTTGTTTTTGAAAAATAACATTGAAATTAATTTATTAAAATCAAATATTATTAAAAAATACTATTACCGGGGGAAAAAAACTAACAAGAATAAAAAATCAAAGTCAAACTCCAAACAAGAAGGGAAGTCACAAATTATAAAAAGGAGTCAAGACCCAGACAAGATCATTTAATAAATAAAAATAATTAATGGAAAATAAATAAAATAAAACAAAAATATACACAAGCGAAAAATAAACACACACACACACACACACACACACACACACACACACACACACACACACACACACACATATATATATAGACACACACACACATAGAGAAAAATAATCAATAAATAGAACTAGGTCAACAATAAATACGGGGTTGAGGCCAATTAAACAGATAACAAAAATACTAAAATGAGCTAAGAATGAATATGATGATAAAATACTTAAGAAAATATGAAGGATCAAGAATATAAACTCTAGTGAAGAATAAACCAATAAAAAATACTATGAAATTGACACCAATACCTACATAGATAAATAAAAAAACAAAATAAATCCCAAAACGAAATCTAAAAAACTAGGAGGATAGGAGAGGGACCCGACTTCTACTAATAATCCAACCATTGTCTCTATTCAAATTATTGTGTCTTTTTTCGATTTCTAGGGCCTCCCTCAATTTATGATGATGGGAATGACTAGCCCTAGCAACAACTTGGGCCTCCTCAATGAAGATGTGATGCTTAGATTTATCGGCATGTTCTGCCTAAGCAGAGGAGTGGTTCCTGTCATGCTTGATGTTACGACATGCTCACAAATAATTTAATTAATCGAATAATATTTAAAGGCTTGAAGGTTGAAGCTACCTTATGGTTCCTTATGATCCTCACAATATTTTCAATGGTCCCTTGGATAAAAGTAAGATGAACACCAGGAAATTGATCCTTGGTAACTTTCTTAGCACTAGGACATTTTTCAGCTTTGAGGAAAGCCTTAGTACGTTGGTGTCTACTATAACCATTATTAAAGAAAACACTTAAGAGATGTGCCTTCTCTTCATTGAGATGGTTGTCATTAGAAACTCTTAAAGTTCTAGTCGCTAAGGTGTTGAGAACACCAAGATTTTGTGTTGGGAAATGATGAGAATTAGCATGAAGATATTGTTATGTATGAGTTTTCTTACGAAATACTTGATGAGAAAGAGAGCCATCACCATTCTTTGAGAGGAGGATGTCAAGGAAGGGAAAATACCATTACTTTCAAATTCCATGGTGAACTTTATGGAACTAGACTGATTGTTAAGATGGAAGAAAAGTAGTTCCAACTCTTCCTTACCATGGTACTAGATGACATAAGTGTCATCCACAAACCTCTTCCACATCTTAGGCCGAAGACGAGAAGAATCTAAGGTCTTTGATTTAAAATCCTCCATGAATAGATTAACTACCATAGGGGAGATGGGGGAACCCATGGCGACACCGCACGTTTGCACACAGAATTCCCCATCGAATGAAAAAAAGTAGAAGTAAGACAAATACCAACTAAATTAGCCGTATCAGGATCCGTAATACGCTTGGTGACCTCGATGGCCTCGTTGATAGGGATATTAGTGTATAGGGGGACCACATCGAAGTTCAGAAGCTTGTCATCTAGATCAAGCTTGAAACTCTTTAACTCATTAACAAACAATGCAGAGTCATTGAAGAAGGATTCTGTATGACCAACAAGGGGCTTAAGTTTTTGGGCTAAATATTTAGCAAGAAGATAAGTTGGCCCTCTTATGGTGTTCACAGTGGGTCTCAGAGGAGCCACTTACTTATGAATCTTTGGTAGGCCATAGATTCTGGGGGTAAGAGGGGAACTTTCTATAAGCTTATGATTGAATGAGCAGACCGAGCTACTACCTTTATATCAAGAGCCACAATTTTAGCAATCTTCTTCAGGGGATATTTATTGAGTTTCCTGTAGCTCCCACTATTTTGGAGGTGGTTCAACATCTTGCAACAATAATCATCTTTATCAAGAATAACCACGTCACCACCTTTGTCGGCTTTAAGAACAACAATATTTGTTTTATTGTTTAACCATTTTAGAGCATCAAACTCAGGTTTGCTGATGTTGTTCTTGGGGTGCTTTTCCTTTCTAAGGACAACCACAAAATCTTGATGAATGATATCTTTAGTGACGTCCGTCAAGTCTCTAATACCATATTCAATGTCACAGATGAAGTCGTCGACCAGGATCTTTATAGGAGTAAGAGAAAAATTTAAACCTTTCTCCAAAAGACTAAAGACAGGAGGGTCAAAAGAAAAGTTACAAAGAATGACAACTGTATTACTAGAAGAGGAAAAAAAATTGGAACAAACATTATTATCCAAACCTAGAGCCTTATTACCAATCCTAATATTATTACAATTATCAAAATTGAAAATAGAGTCACTAACCTCATTATTATTATTATTATTAAGCCCAATGATATTATTATTATCCAAATTATTATTATTATTATTATTATCCAAGCATAAAGTATTATTGTTATTCCTA
>APFE030342952.1:0-26586 GCA_000404065.3 Pinus taeda
CGTTGGCGCAGGCCGTGGACTGTTTCCCTCTCTGAGGGTTTTAACCACGTCAAAATACTGGTGTATTGATCTGTGATCTGTTTGTGAGCGGTGTCCTTCTGGTGTTCTGTCTGAGGAACTTACCCTATATATTCCTACAATGCATAATGTCAAAATGATATAAGTTGAAATGATACAAGCCAAAAAGATACAAATCAATGATATGGTGCAAGAGGTTGTGAAAATGATACATATGATAGTAACCCTGAAAATCAACATCATAATAATATATCAAAAATGATCCATGATGTAGTATATATGATCATGAATGTTACTAGATCCTACCAACAACTGGCTCATGATCATCATCACCATTGTGATTATCATCATCATCATCATCATCATCATCATCATCATTTTTTGTATCGACATCGGCGTTGTTGTCATCTGTATCTCTGTCATTGTGAGCATCATCTTCCATCTTAACATTGTAGCCAATGTGATATGGATCTATGTGATGAGGGTCATTCGAATCTTTTGGATGATCCTTATGCTACAAAAAAAACATTTAAAATGAAAAATTTATTATTTATTTTATGCAATAATTTATTTCTCTATTATATATCTAATATTACAACATATTAAATGAAACAATAATCATATTACATCATATAAAAGTGCACATACGATGATAAAATTTCAAATAAGTTACAACTAAGATGTTGTAACAGTGGATACTATAATAGCGGATGTTATAACAACTCAATTTCATCTTGCCTGTTCAGAGCTTGAATAAGTCGGGAAAAGAGGGGTTTCTTCTACCAAACACTACACCAACACTTAGCGGATCAAGAAGACAAATTTAGAAGCAAAATCATAGGTAACAATGAATTGAGAAGCATATGTTGTAACACTAGATGTTGTAACAAGAGATGCCATAAAAACATGGCAATGTTAAATCTGCTGAAAATGTTGCAACACCCATTACCATTGAAAATGTTGAAACTGCTATAAAAGCTTATGCTATAACAACTACTACTATTGAAACTACTGAAACAGTGACCATTAGAGAAGATGCTATAACAGCAGATGTTGTAACAACATATTTAATAGAAAATATTGTAACAATTGAGGGGGTATAAATCCATTTCATCTTGTTTTTCAAAGCTTGAAAGTGGGCAACCAAAGAGGTGTTTTTTCCACCCAACACCACACCAACACTTGGGGATCAAGAAAAAAAATTGAGAAGCACAAACATAGATAAAAACAGATTGAGAAGCAGATGTTGTAACAATGGATGTTGTAACAACGGATGTTGTAATAGAAGATATTGTAACAACAAATTACATAACATATGCTATAATAATAGATGTTGTAACAACAAGCCATTTCATCTTGCTTTTCAAAGCTTGAAAGTGGGCATATAAAGAGGTGTTTCTATAGCCCACTACTACACCAACACTTTGGGGATCAATAAAACAAACTGAGAAGCATAAACATAGGTAACATTAGATTGAGAAGCAGATGTTGTAATATGAGATGTTGTAATAATAAATGTTATAAGAACATATGCCATAATAGAATGTCAATGTTAAACATGTTGAAAATGATGTAGCAGTTGATGTTGTAACACCCATTAATGTTGAAAATGTTGAAACTACTATAAAATGTGATGCTATAACAACTGTTACTATTGAACTACTGAAACAATGACCATTAAAGCTGAGGGGGTAGAAATACATTTCATTTTTCTTGTCAAAGCTTGAAAGTGGACACCCAAAGAGGTGTTTCTACCACCCAACACTACACCATCACTTGGGTGATCAAGAAAACAAATTGAGAAGCACAAACATAGGTAACAATGGATTGAGAAGAAGATGTTGTAACAACATATGTGTAACATCACCCAACCCCTCATATTGTTAGATGAATGGGGTAAAAAAAGACTATTATTTTTTTCTCCAAACTCTACTCGACTTCCCAACTCGTCATAAGGGCCTAAAAACTAGAGTTGTTACTCCAAATTTTTATATATATATGAAGCCTTGTCAAATGAAACATCCTCTGCTCACTACATCAACCCATCATCGACCAATCAAGAAAGTCCACCTTCGACCAATTGCAGAACTTTCGAGTTGCCATGTCAGCTAGCTCATCCTAGTTGACATCATCTTCATTGATCCCATAACTGTGCCACACAACCCTACAAGGTAATCTTCCGGGTTTGTACCTCTAGGCCACGTCTCCATTCCTCATCTAGTTGCATTAAAGGAAAAAGTAGTTCACGCCAATGAAGAGTCTCCACGGCTAGGGTTTGGAGCAGTGCAAGGTTTTGTCGAATTCTCATTATAAGTTTAAGGTTTTCCCTCCTGCACCGCATCGAGTTCTCCTTCAGTCTCTTCCATGGCTCGACTAAGGGATCTTGACCCTGTCATAAGCAATGCATTAGATAAGGATCTTTACGACCGTCATAAGAGAAAGTCTTGACCTGACCATAATTTCCATGAGTTGATTATTTCAACCATGGCTCTGTCTCAGAGGTCCTGCAGACCTCTGGATCAATTCCAGTACTCGATGCTGACATTCTGGCTTATTAAGATGCCCTATAGTGTTAGGCCTACTTAGCATGAGCAAATAAAACTCCAAGGTGTTCTTGGCCCTTCTACATTCCCCATTCTCAGACAAGAAATTTTAGGAATGTTTTCGTAAGTGTTCTTGCAAGCCTTACCTACCATCGACTATGTGTGAACTCCTGAAAGTTCTCCACCTCGCATGCCACATGCCAAAGGTTTCAGGCTTCAAAGAAGGCATATAAGCAGCTCCATGGCAATATGCAAATAATTTCAGGGTAGCGCTAGCTACATCTTGATGCAAGTAGAAGATATCCAACCTACTTATAATGCAAGGTTGGCAAAGCTTGCCTGCATGGGTTTTGGCTATTCCTACACTTAAAGGGAGGACAACCCTTCCAACATTGACTCAGCGCATTTTGCATAGGTTCAAGGTCTTATAGCCCGATGAAGGAACATACATGTATATGTACAGGTTGTGACAAGTGGGTAGTCTCTTATGTACTTATTTTATGATAATAAAACGGGTCTTTGTGCCCAATGTTCCAATTTTTTATTCCACATCCTTATGGATCCTTCCACTGACTATGGAATTTCAAGAATTCTTTGTATTACTTACATATGCAATGTTAATTAGTATGAATGAGAATTTACCCCAAGGAACAATTATGGTTTAGGAACATGACTCATGTTAGTTTATTGTATATAAAATTATACATTATGTTGCAGATTATATGTTATGAACTATGGCAATGAGAATTTAACACCACTTCATTTCATTGCAGATGCATACACTAGTTCAACTTGTTTATCAACATTGTTAATTTAGGAGGTGTGACACACGTGTTTATGTATGCATTTATTTATCATAACTATAAATCTATCTCTAAATAGAGAGGCATCCACATGCTCATCACATTAACAACGTTGTTATAGTCCAAAAATAATCCAAACCATTTCAACCATAATTGGAACATAAGTTAATTAATATTTAAGCAACACAAACAAATACTTATCTTTTAAGTTGCATGGTAACTAAGTCTAGGACAAGGAATCTCCACCCAACCATACATAGCTACAGCCACACTTGCAACTATCACCCCTGAGTCATATTCCAGACTCTGAGGGGGATGCTTGTTTAAGGGATTACAACATTAGCTACCAGTGGAAATAGGGAATCTAGAGGGCCTATTCCTCAATACCACCAGTTTACGCTACCATCGTTTCAACACAAGGAGTCCAGAGGTTCTTGCCTCACCCTATGTGCATACAAAATGATTCACTCCCTTCCAGGGAGTCCAGGATCCACTGTGACAGTAGTGTAGTAACCAAGGTATTTAATCAAGTCTTCTTTTGATCCTTATGTAGGAATAACCTCTTCCCAAGATGGATAGGGCTCCAAATCCCACTATCTCAAGTGAAAACCTCTAGGTGACCCAAAATATTACAAGGCTCCATAGATTATATCCCAACCCACAGCCTCCATGGACCCAATTTGTTACAGGGTTCCAGAGACTATTTCAACCCACATCCCCTAAGGTTCCAAGTTGCTACGGGGATGCATGCATCCTATCTTAACCCACAACCTCTAGGGAACCCAAAATTATTATATGGCTCTAGAGACTAGTAGTGCAACCCACAACCTCCAAGGAAACTGAGAGCCAATTCCCTTCTCTTCTCCCTTGTTCAGTGTTGCCTGCTAATCGAACCAGATTTATTTGTTTTTCTATTACTCAAATTTTGTCTCCTCTCTCCTTCAACATGAACTTGAATACCACACCTTGCCTTATTTTCCTATCTTTCATTTACTACTTCTTGCTTTCTTTCTTTCACTACGCAGTTTCCCTCATGGTTTCTTGTCCCTTTTCCTTGTGAACGCTCCCAAGTGCATGGGCCTATGTACCTTCCCTCTAGTTCATTAATTCATGCACCATCCAAATTTTAATGGTCATCCAAACATTTCATATTTTCTCCATAAGAAAACATCGACCTCCCAAGCAAGAAATCCTCCTCCCTAACTCTAGAATTTGTGTCCATTTGACTCAATACTTCTTTCTTAATTCACATGTTTGTAAAAAATATTTACAATGAATTTTATGATATAACTATGGGTGGGGATTTCATAGGATGTTGTAATAGAAGATGATGTAACAAAAAATGCCGTAACGGTTGTCAATGTTATTTCTACTGAAAATCTTGTAAAAATTCATGATGTAACACCCATTACTGTTGAAAATGTTGAAACTTTTGTAAACGTTGATGCTATAACAATTTCTACTATTGAAACTAATGAAATAGTGACCATTACAATAGATGTTATAACAACAAATACTGTAAAAATAGATTCCATAACAAATGTCAATGTTAAATCTATTGAAAATGTTGTAACAATTGATGTTGTAATGCCCATTTAGATCCTTCAACCTGGTAGTATCACCACTTTCCAACAATTTGAAGGAGTCTTTCTTAGAAGATGGTGTTGTAGCTATTTTTTCATTGTCTTAAAAATATATATATATCAATATATATAGATAAATACACAAAAGGAAAAGAGAGATATAGGGACTCTTTGAGCCAAGGTTTTATAAAATTTTGTGGTATATATACACTATGTTGCCACATTCAAGTGAAGGGACGGTCAATGTTTCCTTTCAATGTTTATTAGATAGATGTAGTAAAGGCATTGAAGATGAAATGGTTATGGGGAATGAGACTAGATCAACACCAAGTGGAGAAGAAGGATCAACAAGCATGTCATAAGTGCAATTGCAACTGGTAGCATTGAATCTCTAGATACAATAAGTGGTGAAAGGAAGATTCCCTTTGTATATGTCATTTCCTGGAGAAATGGTTGTGTTTGAAGCTCACATGTAGAATAGCTAGGAGATAGGGGGATCGTTTCACCCTAGGCTTAGGTTTAGAGGTCAAAACAATTCAATGACTTATGGGATGATGAAAGAACTTGAATTTAGTCTAAGAATGAAGGCAAGAAAGGTGACTTAGAGGTGACCTAGGGCTGTCCTAAAGGGTTTCTATAGGTATCCACTAAAACTATAAGTTGTTTGTTCATTGCGACTTCTATAGGGTAAACAATTTCCATATAGATGATTAATGCAAATTATTTGTGCTTGCCTAACAGTTTGAGAACATATTCAAGGTAGAGTTTTCGAGGGATAATAATTAGGGTTTAAATTCAAAATCAAGATAATCCATGGAATCTGTGAATAAGCATCGATCACTTCATAGATTGGGCATGATGAAATTCTATTCACTAGAGAACCTATGGATTTTAGATGTTGCAACAATTTTCAACTAAATAAATTGAATTTCCTTATGAAATAGCCTCTTACTAATGAATTATAATGATGGAATCCATTTGGAATTAGGCTTGAAACCTAATGCAAACATAATCGATTATGCCCTTTGTTGATCAAGAGCACTGATCCCAACAAATGTTTCTTTTTTTTTTCAGTTGTATACAAGTTGAAGGTTGAGCATTGGTTACGTGAATTACAAAAATGCATCATGGATATGATCCTTGAACTCAACTTGACAAAGTTATAGTTTTGTAAATGAATTGCATTGACAACTGATTAATGAATTGCATTGGAAACAATCATTGAATTTTAGAGACATCATTGTTTTCTTTTATATTTATTTCCACAATGATCCATATTGATGAGATAAACAGGCCATAGGCCTACTGTTTATGGATGAGATGTTATCTAAGTAGCTAAATTTGTAGTCTTGTAGGAGATGTAGCACCTTGAGGAGAAGATTGATGGGGTAGAAATTCATTTCGACTTGCTTTTCAAAGCTTGAAATAGGACATCCAAAGAGGTATCTCTGACACCCAACACTACACCAACACTTAGGGGATTAAGAAAAAAAATTGAGAAACATAAACATAGGTAATGGTGGATTGAGAAGCATATGTTGTAACAATGGATGTTGTAACAACAAGCCATTTTATCTTTCTTTTCATAGCTTGAAAGTGGGAAGCCAAAGAGGTGTTTATGCCACCAAACACTAGAACACTTAGGGAATCAAGAAAACAAATTGAGAAGCACAAACATAGTTAACAACAGATTGAAAAACACCCGCATCATGGGTTCCAATCAAGGTTCATCATAATGATAATACCACCTTGGGTGGAATTGGATGACATATGGATCAACATGCTTCATCTCTAGCCTTGGCATACCATGGTTTTAATTCTCATAGGGTGCATGCCATCCCCACTATAGTTGAAAAGAACATCGATAGTCTTGGCATGACGGGAAACTATTATTATCTAATCAACCCTTTTTAGATCATCCCATGGAATATTAATGTAGGAACGTGTGGAAGATATTTACATACAACTCTCTACATGGAGCTCGATGAGGTAATTATGTTGTTGGATGCTATGGTGGTTAGTTGCAACCATGCTAATGTGTGGATTGTGTTAGAAATATGTCAACCAAGGGATCTCCCCGATGTGAAGTCCCAATTAGAGGTCACACCATTTGGATTAGGAACCCCATCTAGATTATCAACCAGGTTGTCATGTATTGTTATAGATATTCCTTAGCTCTAACTGTCAACAAGAGAGAGGAGTTCACATGCACCTTCAAAAAGTAAGGGGGTGTGCCTCGTGAGTGTTTAATCATATGTATGTCAAAGTTCTTTCACTGTGGAGGGAAAGATAAGTGAGCTTCTAAGAGACACGTAGTAGTACCACCCTAGTAGAGACACGACTGAGCGAGAAGGGTTTATACAACATCAAGCGGAATAGTCCACAGAGATGCAATGGTCATTGAAACCAATATGATGAGAAATATTTGTCTAATATCTAGTGGAATAGTCCATGAGGATGTGTGTTGGCTTAGGGGGCCCTGACTCAAGTTTAGAGTTAGTTGTGCCAACCAACACTACACTACTAGCCCTTTCGGCAACAACTCGTGTAGTGCAGGCTGCGGTCTCACCCAAAGTAGTATGGGGGGATGCTAGAACCAAGTTGTTTCTTCCATAGACTAGTGTGATGTCTTCCAGGGCCTTGGATCTGACTTTGCACACATCAATAAACTTCTAGGGAACATCACTAAAACTCAGTTAAAGCAGCCTTCAAGCCTTCAAGAAGGTCCATGATCAATCTCGGTTGACTCTTAACAGTCAATTTACTTACTTACGCAAATCAGAAAGTAACCCTAGATTGGAGTTCGCGTAGATCTACTTTATTCAACAGAAAACATAAGAGAAATGATATGAAACTTCACGAAAGCATCTAAGCATTCATTTCATACATTATTAAGATAGATTCAATAAATTCATGTAGCATTCAATCATTATTTCATAAAACATGTCATTTATCGAAAGCATATAACATAAATAGATACAACAGAAATGCATAGTAATTATTTGGAAAACTGTCTTTATTGATCTTCAATGACTGATTATAGATTCAAACTACCCTTCTCATGCAGCTGTAGGGGTCCACGCACTCAGCTGCGGACCCTATCGAGTCTTCCACGCACTCATTTGTGGACCCTTCCCTTCTCTACCTAAGCGCAGGAGGTAGAGCCTTCCTGCATTGGCTCCTTCGCAAACTCTTCAATGAACCCCAATTCTCTATCCAAACTTAACTTAACTTAACTTAACCTTTCCTAAGAATTGTTAGGACTCGACTATAAATAGACTTTTCCATACAATTCCATGGTCCGTGAACCATGGGTGAATCTCAAAACCGACTCAAAACTTCACTTAAAACAAGGGGCTAAGCCCCTTTGACTCTTATTCATCTATGCGCTCTGCTTCCATATATCATGGAGACTTTACATATTTTATGAAACTTGTTATAAATAATGAATAATTAATTCCATTTTTCCCTTGGGGACCCCATCCCAACAAGCCCCCAACACAAAGATCATGACTGACCCTCGAATCACTCAATTGCTTGTTCTACTTTATGGTGGAGTTCGTTGAATGCCTTGGTCAATGCTTGTAGCTCCGCAATACTATGTTTTGATGCTTGTTGCACCTCCTAGATCATTTTCTCTGTGATTGGCCCCTCTACTGCCAGCGGCGTAGTCCTCTACATATGTTGCATAGCCTTCAGCTTCTCAAGAATGGTTTGTGTAAACTGGCTAGCTTCGTCTATCCAAGTCTCAAGCCATGTGCTGAGTAGAAACTTCTTCTTCTACAATTCTTATATCTGTAGCAATTTTTATTTTCCTTCCTGTAAGCACGTGAAATGCTGGACTGGTGCCAACATCCATATTACCGTACTGATCTCATCGTACTGCCACTGCGCTTCCCTAAGTTCTGTGCTCAACTACTATAGCATAGGATCCTTTGGAAGCATATCCCATAGGCCCAATGCCTAGGTGAAGAGCTTGTTGCACCCTTGAACGACAACATCCAACTGTGCCATGGATTCTTTAATCATCGCACCTATTTGTTCCCAAACCTCTAGTGGTGTGTTTGACTCCAAGTTCAACTACAACTCAACTATCAGCATCAGTAGGTCGAAAATCACCTTGTCGATCTTTTCCTTTGAAGCGTGCATTGTAGCAGACAATTTCCTTCCCTTGGCTGAAGCCTTTGTGTCATCGAGTATACCCAACTCAAGTACAGATTGGCAGGCCTACTCAGTTGTTGTGATTAGGTTCTGACATTGTGTCCGCAACTCCTCTTGTTCCTTTAGGGCCTGAGTCTTTTCTATGAAAAGATACTAGTTGTTGACTTTGAACTCACTAATGGCAGTGAGTGCATACTTTTCTCTGATCTTTAGCTCACTAATGACACCCTCATGGAGTGCATGAAGGGACTCGAATGGTAGCATGATAAGGTTTAACCCCATATCTTTTACTACGTGAAGCACAGTACGATGCTCATCTGACTCCACGCGGACTAACACTTCAAGTAAGGGAAAGACTCTGATGTCTTGAGGCCATTCAATCTCTGATACTGCACTATTTCCATGTATTAGGCTTGCTTGCACATCACTCACCTTCCCAAAATTCACTTGAATTTTGTTCACCTAGATCTGCAACTCGTGTAGATCCTTTTGGACTCTCCCAAGTGTCTACATGTATTGTTGGTCGAATTGTTGTAGCACCTCTGTCATCATGTCCCGAACATTGTCACCGATCTCAATGAGACCGTCCTCTATTAGCACCCTAGGATCAACATGCATCTTTTTATCAAACTTTTGTTTCTTTCATTTCCCACCTTCTTGCTCCTGCACACGCTTCTTCAGGATGAAAGGAGTGGTTTGCTCCTCACCGCCACATCCTTCTTGCTCTGACAACTCTTTCTCATCAGTGTGCTGGGAAGCAAACTTCTCGCTTTCTTCTACATCCCTCTATTCTCGCTCTGCTTGCACTTTTGCAGCACACTCCTCCTCTATACAGGCCTTCTCTATAGCTTCCATAGCAACCTCCTTCTTTACACAACCAATGTGCACACATCTTTCTGAATGGAATCCTTCCACTTCTGCATAGTAGATATTTCTACACCTGTGATTGTTACTGTATCTAACTTCGTAGGAATGCACCATTCCTGCAGTGAAATCCCCATAACTTCCTCGATATCTATATTGGTCACCATATAATGCAACGAGTGCCATTTCTGCTCTGGGTCTTTGTGTGCTTTGATCAAGACCCTATGAAAATTGTCTTTGAATTCTCCATATACTGATAGCTATGCATACAAGGTGGGAGACAATCTTGGCCGCTGGTTAACCACCATGTACATGTCCATATCCATCAAAACCCAAAATATATTTGTTTCCTTAACATGCTCTTGACCTTTTGAGGCCCATAAAGAGGCAAACCGCACTGGCTTAGCAAATTATTCCTTGTGCGAAGGAAATTGACTATCCTCCGATAACCTCCAAGAAGCCAAAACAATTAACAATAACATCCAGGCATAATGAAATGGCTTTCTCTCCTCTTGGGCCTCTTGGCAATTCATGAGGAACTCCTAACATAGATACTTGGCCCTGTTGTACTCAACCCGCTTCGTGCACTAAGACGTGAGTGATATGACCGATGCATGAACTTCATCCGTGCGACATTTTCTCATTACTCTTCTTGCTAGAATATGGGTAGCCAACTGTACTGTAGGGTCTAATATGGACATGATAGAGTACCCTCGCAAATTTTTGATCAAACTAAACTCATCCTTCATCCTATCTGCCAACTCTTTCTCTCTAGTTTTTCCCCCAAACTCTTTGGCAGGGTTCACCCCTTTGTAAGGTAACTTAGTGATCCTGTGGATCAACATGTCAGTGATAGGGATAGGCTCTCCTAGCCATAGGCACCCACCATGTACCAACATGAGGAGCTAGCGCACACAGATCGTATTAATGGGGGAGCGATGATAATGTGGCACTGACAGCAGATTGAGCAACCGTGACTACTCAACACCATAGGCCCACTTCATAGGCTCCAAAATTGTAACCCCCATGTCATCATAGTATATTTTCTTCATATACCTATGAGTTTCCAAGTGCGGAAACTTTGTATGGTTCGCAAGGTCCCAATCTTCCATTTTAAGCAACGGAATGCGCGCGAGCATAGGACCCGCGAACACAACCTACTCAAGGCAGCAAAGGTGTCGAAACTGAAAATTTCCCTATATCTGGATCCTTCATGACTTTAGTTTTTTCCTTTTGTAGAGCGATATACTCAAGCAGCCTCATCATAGGCTCCACCCCTTCAGCATCAATAGCCTCGATACCCTAGAATTCTTCCTCTTCTATGTCCAATAAGTTTTCTAATTGCTTATCTTTTTTCTTCATCGCCTGTGCCTTGGTATGCTTCCTCAATGACACGCGCACCGACACCAGCTTCCTCGATTTTTCCTTCGTGGCTAGTTGCTTTTATTTCAGAGCAGGCTTCTTTTCTTTAGCCACAGTTTTTTTCGGCCTAGGCAACCTCAGTGCCATGGGCACAACACGCATAGCCTCCATATTAGATACTTTTGGTCCTAGCGCGTCGGACACAGCGACTTCTAAACTAAGGCCTTCGGCAGCGTTAGTGGTAGTCATTCTTTCCATAAATAACTATCAAGCTTCTAAAGAATAGTTTGCAAGCGACAAAAATTCTTCCCAGAATGCTTCGCTCATATGCGTCAGACAACAAAGGGCTCCAACACTCAGAATGAAAAGTGTTCTCTGTTGGACTGGCACGTGTAATTCAAATCCAACCATTCCCCCCAAATTCTGATAATAAATGTTGTTTTGGCAACAGATCTTCAAATATGTTTTCCTTAATTTCAGCCTCCCCTCTCCTCTTAACCACTTTCTGATTGTCAAATCATGAATAGTAACTCAAACAGTCATTTTCTTGCTAAACTACGCGGCACCTTCCCCCATGGCATAGCTTCCTGAGCACAGCTTCAACTGGTGCACCCTTATCAATTTTCGCACAACCTGCTCCTTGTTTTGTCCTCCAAACTGAGTAGTGTAGTTTATAGTCTCGCCTCCCTTGCAATTGCCTAGAGCACTAAGATTGTCCTGCTACCATATCGTCATTACACGGAATCCCCCGTATATAGCTTCAACTTTCTCCCAATCACTTTTCTCAGGAAGGATTCCCCATTCAGCTTTGCGAGCTAAACTGCGCCACCATCTATAATTTGCTTGACAATGCATGGCCCTAACCAATGCATTTGGAATTCACCTAGAAATTTAGTGAACTTACTATCATATAACAGTACAAGATCATTTACCTTGAATGTGCAAATCTTGATATGGTGACCATGCCATGATTTTTCACATTAATTCTGTACTTGTTGATGGAATCCTACCAAAAATCGTTCTTCTTTGAGCTCCATGAGTTGCGCGAGTGCTTCTTCTAAGGCCTCGCGATCTGCCATATCCGTTAGAGCTTCTATGCGCATACGATTGTTTCATTCAGAAAGTGTGTACCCCTATCACTCATAAACACTTTCAGGTAGCCAAACCTTGATAAGACATACTCAAACAAGAATTTTGCTTCCATAGCCCCTATACAATATTTTACGAGTTGTGCTTTCGTCCATCTGGTTAGATATTATGTTGCAGTGATAATGTAGCGCATGCCCGTTTTATTTCTAGGTGGCGAATTGGCACAATAAAATCAATCGCCCACTTCTCGAATGCCTGCAAAGACACCTAAGGATGTAGTGGTAGATCATCCCTTCGCGATGGTTTGCCAGTTCCTTGACATGCATCGCACACCTTACAATATGCCTTGGAATCCTTTTAAAATGTTGGCCACCATAGACCTGCGCAAAAAATCTTCTCTGCAGTTTCTTTGCCTGCATAATAGCCTCCCGCAGCTCCTCTATGAGCTTTGGCGAGAATTCTATCACGCTCAAAGTCCAGCACATATCTCCGCAATATTTTATCTTCACCCATTTTGTACAAATGTCCTGATATGACTGAAAATTCAGCTGTGTGCACTACTAATTCCTTCTTCTGCTGACATGTATATACTTTTGGTGCCATCCCTGTAGTTAAGAAGTGAATAATTTCTGCAAAATGATCATCCACTATGTGCACTAAAAAGACTTGTGCATCTGGAAACCCTTCATCCAAATTATTGGGTTCTTTGCCTGTTTCAATTCCCGACAGATGGTTAGGTCCAACATTCAAACTCCCTGGCTTCACAATGACTTCAAAGTCTAATAACAACCATCTGCAAATTCTCCACCCCAACATAGGTTTGTTGACTAGGTATTTTAAGGCAGAATGATCTGTATACATCTCAAAATCCCCCCCTAATAGATAATGCCTGAATTTTTGCAGTGAATAGACCTTGGCCATCCCTTCGCGCTTAGTTGTTGAATAATTTTTCTCGGACTTCGATAAATTCGTACTTGCAAAGGCTATAGGATGGTCCATTTCTCCTTCACCGGCATGTGTTAGCACTCACCCAACACAATACAAGAAGAATCCACATGTACATGAAACTCCTTTTTCTAATTTGGAAATAACAATACTGGCGCAGTTACCATCTTTTATTTTAACACATTTAAACTGGGCTAACATTCTTCATCCCAACAGAATGGCGCATCCTTCTTTAGTAGTTTTTACATGGGCACGGTAATTTGAGCATAAGCTTTGATAGATTTTCTATAGTATCTTGTACGTCCCAACGTTGCGTGCAACTTGACATTCCTAGGGGCCTCCAAATTCATAATTACCACAATCTTTGTAGGGTTCACCATCAATCCTTGTTTGCACACAACATGACCCAACAAGACCCCAAAAGGAACACAAAATATGCATTTTCTCAAATTCAGTGCTATCAGCTATCTGCGACATGTATCCAACATAAGGAAAAAACTTGCTACATGGCATTTCACCAAGCCAAACACTGTCCAATCATCGAAGTACACTTCCAGGTGTTACACTGAAATTTGTCACCATGACTATCTGCAGTTAATATGGCTCCATCAATAGTCATATTATCCTCCTTGTCAAGCCTCATACCTCTGCTCTTCATGTCAAACTTCAAAAAGAGAGAAAGTCACTTAAAAAAATGTTTATCTCTGGGTACGCAGGTTCTCTCTACCTTGCCTGCGTGTACGCATCCCAAACACACTGTACCTGCATACTTGTACGCTCTGTAAGCCAAAGGATGGGTGCGTACCCCTGTAAAGTTCAAAAGGCGCGAGTTTCATCTTAAAAAAGTTACTTGTGGTCACCTCTAGAGCCTTCTAGAAGAGTGTTTGACGTGTAATGAGCGCCTCCAGATGGTTCATGCATCCCTATGATAGAGGAACTTATCCCATCAAGAGAGGAGCTACCCCATCCAAAAGAGGGAGTATCCCATTGATGTTGGAACTGAATAACTTACTCTAGAACACTATAAATACAGGCCTTGGGCCAGAGGAGGGGAGTTGAAAGCTGAACATTCCAAAGGGTAAATGCTGCTGGAATTAGGACTTCCATTGTGACTTGTGAGGAGAGATCACCATCCTTCCTTGTTGCCATATTCGAAGTGGGTGAGCTTGTCAAAGTAGAGGAAATCTCTTGTTGGACCCTGGGAGGAGCTTGCACAACACCAAGGCTCAGGTAGTAATGGTTCCTTTTTTGTTTCCTTAATACAAATAAGTCCATTCTTCTCAATGATTTGTTGTTAATGAATTATTTCATGTACTCCTTGGTCTAGTTGATGAATATGCTTTGTTTTATGAAATATTCAGGTGTTATGTAAATCGTTTGTCTTGTTAGTGTATGCAGGTCTTAAAGTGAAGGAGGAGCTCATCTGGATCAGCAAGGCTGGACTGCTACAACAAGCGTTGGACCTAAGGTAAGATCGGAAAACACTTGGTTTCTCATAGAATAACGTATGTTTAGAGAAGGATTGCTCTTGTTTGGTTTGTTTGTCACTAGAGAGTCTTAGACTCCTAGGGAGGTTAGGTTTGTCCGCAAAAATAACTCTTTCCGCATGACACCAGGAACTTATGAATGAATTCCTTGAACATTGCTATGACTACGTGAGAAAATATCACAGGCGCATTCATCATGGGGGATTCACTGAGTGAACCTCTAGCATATCATGTGCGTTCATGGCATATTAAATAATACCCTTAATTTGACTACATATTGGAAAATCCCTCTAACAATCAGATTATTTAACCCCTTACCAATATAAACCCAGTATAGCTTCCGAATTTAAAAAAATCCCTACTTTCACTAGATATTGTAGGTATCCATTTTTTTCATTCACATTTTTTACACCCCTTTATAGTTTTTCATTAACTTTGAGCTCCATTTTTTTATATTTTCCAATATAAAAAGCCTTTACCCCCTATATATCCCCCAATATATTATGTCATTTTCCCCTCAATATATATCCCCCAATATAAACCCATGTGGTATGATATTGCTTCCCCAGTTAAGCCCCTATGGTGTTCACTAATTCAAATGGCATAACAGTGTACTAAAATCAAGCCTACTTCGTTACGAATGTGGTCTTGCTTCTATCTTCTGGGGAAATCTTGATCTGATGATACCTAGAAAACTCATCAGTAAAGGAATAAGCCTCATGCCCTCCAACATTGTCTAACACTTCATCTGTAAATGGAATTGGAATGGATCGTGAACACATGCATCATTAAACTTCCATAGATCTACGCAAATCCTTATCTCGCCCTTTTGTTTCTTCTCTTGGACCACCATCGGGCTCACCCAATTAGATTCCTCAACAGATTCTACAATATCTACTTCCAACATTTTATCCAACTCTTGGCGAACCTTTTCCTTATACTTAGGGTTAAGGCGATAAGGCCTTTGTTTGACAGGATTCACGTCCGGCTTCAATGTGATCTTCATAATGCCTAAATCATTGATTATGACTTTTAGATCCGAAAATTTAGTGGGGAAGAGATCCTGGTATTCGCGAAGTAATTCAACAACTTTATCTATTGTACCATCGTCCCAATAATCTCCAATTTTCTCCAACTTCGGTTTTGCCTCAGTGCCAATTTTTACTTGCTTCATTTTCAAGGGTGAGGAGATATCCAGGTTCTCTATTTGTGGGCCTTCGATTTTGCAATGCCCTTCTACCTTCGGAATATTGATATTCCTTGGGTCTTCTTCCTCTTTTTCAACGATCACATTATAGCATTCTAATGCGTTGCGCAGCTAGGTGCTCCATTCTAGTTAGGTCCATTCCATAGGTTGCTTCAGTGTTCTGAAGACGACCACTTTAATCTCTTGCAGTGCTTCATCGATGCTTGTAAATCCATCTTCAAAGATGAAATTCAATAAGAAACCTTCCTTTAATACATCCCATTCCGTAGTGCCATGGCAGAGCTCTGTTTCAAGTTACCAGTTCATGGGGATTGTATCCAAGGTATGACAAAACATGTGTACCCATTCTGGTTGTAGTTTTGTCCCCCATTCCTTAGTACATTTTTCCATATGATCATGCAAATTATCCTTTCCATTATACTTCTTAGTCATTCTGGTATTAGCACACCCAAATTGTAGCTTCATCATTCTTTTGAACTCTCGCCATCCAACGAAACTATCCTTATGTGTACCCCACCGTGTAGCAGGTGTAGCGCCCAGTGCCAACTCCAATGCTTGAAAGCGGTGGTCCTCAAGGACTTCGCTCTCAAAGTCATTTAAAAACATATCTACGTCAGTTAAACCATCATAATAAGGTAACTTTCTTACCTCCAATGAAACAAATGCATCGACTTTGTCATCATATTGCATCGCAATGTAAAAACTTCATGTAAGTGATTCTTCCAATGCTCTAATTCCTCATCTGAATCAAAGGTGTAGGAACTCTCCTGGTCCCATGCAATCCATCCATCTATTGTTGGATTGATCCAGTCTTTATCTCGTGTTGTTATCTTGTAGATTTGATTAAGCTCGTCATCACTTTCTTCATAATCGCGGACTAGTTTAGTATAACGCGCTCCTTCTGTAGGATCCAATGGAACTATAACCCAAAGTGATTTTCTTTCAAACGACATTGTCTGTTTCTTCAAATTAATGACTCCATTCATATAAATAGCCCAGTCAATTCCCAGGAGCACGGGGTAAGGATTACTGTCATCGAAAATTTCTATAACTTCAAAGTTTGCTATTGTACTCACACCTTCGGTATCAACTGTTACTCCATATAGTCATCCCATGGGGATGATTTTTTGTTGGTTCGCCATCCTGAGTTGAATCGTATACCACTGCAGTGTAGGTCTCCCCATCCTTTCCCATGTCTATTTCGATAGAACATTCACATCAAACCCCAGATCCAAGATGACATGGTCCATTTCATAATCACCTATCTACGCTGTTAGTTGCATCTCTCGCCTTGTTCATGCCTTACGCTTACCAATATTTCTGACCGCGCGGTGTTCATCGAGGGTATTTTATTTACTGATGCATTTATTTATTAATTCCTAAATTCCTTCCACAACCTTGCTATTGTGCAATAAATTCATGCAGGTCTCTAAAAAAACAGTGAGTACAGAAGGATCAACCTCTGCTGGTGCAATGATTTCTTGCATCTTGTCTTGGCTTCCTGAAGTGGAGGCCTCAATGAAGCTCTTCTTGGCTTCCATAAAAGTTTCCTTAGCATGATTCAGATCAAAGCTGGCTTCTTCCTTTGGAGCTTTGCGAACCCATCCATCTTCTTCAAGCATCTTACCTTTATCAGTGTCAGTCGTCATCTCACTTCTCAACACAATATTAACGCTTTGATCTTCATCGTAGGGCTCAGCCCTCATCATTTGTAAATTTTGTGTAGGCTCTTGAGGCTGCGTTTTCTTCTGTTGCATCTTAGTTATTAACAGCGGGCATTATTCTATGGTATGGTCGAACTGTCTATAGTATTGACATGACAGGTGTGTAGGATTCTAGCAATCCCACGCAAAAGTGCCCAGGTTGTCCGTAGTTGTAGCAGATAATCTGAAGGCGACCTCTACTAGGTCCTCCTCCTTGGCCCCGTCCTTGGCCTTGAAAACCTCTACGTGCTCCTCCGGCGCCTTGATATGGAGGTTGAGCGTCTACTTGCATACAATGAGTATGGGTTATTTCCATCATCATCTCATAGCTTCAACAGTGACGCTCATCATGGCCCATAGATTTGTAGAAAGTACAAAAAAACTACTGAGGTGTTTGAACAAACATCTAAAGCAAGTGGCAGTTATCCATCGCATATTGCCCAGTAACTTGACAAATTACACTACATAGCACGGCCCCCGTGCTTGGCCCTGCGGGGGCTTATGGCTTCAAGGGAATTGCCCCCTCCCCCATAATATAATTCACGAACACGGGACAATGATCTTGATCATGCCAGTGGCCCTTGAAATTTAAACACCCAACATTTGCATGCATGTCTAGTCTTAGAGAGATATTTCCTTTTACATGAAAAGTTTTATTTTGAATTCTTCATCATTTCCCCTTTTGATTATAGAATAAAAATTATGAATCATTTTTCAAAAGTCCTTCATCTATAATTTATATAATTTATTTTCTTAAAATTTAGATATTAATATGAATATATCCAAACAAATATTAAAAAATTCTTATAAATTTTTATTTATTTTATAAAATAAAGTAAAATTTACAACAACAAAAACAAAATATCAATTAATGTTTTAATATCAAATTGAAAAATTATTTTAATATCAAACAAATTTAAAAAAAAAAATGAATAGAAACAAAAGATAGAAACAAAATTTGTGTCACTCATACATAGTAGATTATACTACACTATCAAATATAAAATACAAAGATTCTTCCCATAAAAATCAAAAATCAAAGTCAATAAAAAAACATTAATAAAAAAATAGGTAGAAACCAAATTTGGGCACTCATACATGGTAACTTATATTGCACCATCAAATATAAAATAAAGATTCTTCCCATAAAAATCAAGAATCAGTTGTTTGTAATAATGAAGTGATATGATATACTTTAAAAATAACTATTTTAAATAGAGTTTAATGCATCCTCATTATATTGTAATTACACATGCAACAATTTTAATCTCAAATTCAAAGAAACCCAATTAAAAAGTGTGGAAGTAAAATAAATATGCTTACATCTCTTAGACAAATAACCAAAGGTTGCAAAAGATATCAAATTAATATTTTCTCTATTAAGGATCAAAATTTCGTTATTCATATTTCAACCTCTAAGTGTTAAGAGAAAATCATAACCATGAAAAGTACTGTATATTTTGCTCGTATGCGAAGGTGCGGGGTCCTAAACATGATATAAATAAGCTAAGGCATAATGAAAAGTGTGCACTTCAATCAATCAAGAAAAATAAACTTTAACTAATGTATACTCGTATATAATTCTTCTTATTGGAATAAAATGTATGGGAGGATCTAAATTACGAAAACACTCATTGGAGAATTGTTCAGTGCCTGGAATTAGTTTAACTAATTAAGGATCACAAATATGGAAATTAAGTGGCCTTGTAAAATCAAAATGTGATGGAAGTGGTTAAATGAATGAAGTATATGTATCTTCAAGTTTATAAATTTTAACGAATTTTATTAGTTTTTAATATTCAAAGTGTAAAATGTTTGAAAACATTTGTGTAAAAATGTTTATATTTATAAATTTTTTTATATTAGTCTATATAATTAGCATTTGCACCAGATGTTGCAAAGGAAACGTCATAAGTATTTCCAATGACATTTGCATATTTGTTAGGATTTCACACAAGTTTATGCCAAAGCAGTTATCAAGGCTTATGACAACCATTTTGTATCTTACTAACACACTTGGATTTCAATTCATAAAAATCTAACTTCTTGATTTGAGATAATCATCAAAACTTAGCTGGTTTGCATGGAATCTAGACTTTAGCAAATACAGATATTGGTAGATAAGAGGGCATATGACCTATCCTTGTTAATGGGAGGATACTCAAATATACAGCTATGTCCGTTGTGACCCTTATGGATCTTTCTTTTTTTTTCTTCTGTGTATATAGTCTTCATCAAATACATATATTGGTAGATAAGAGGGCATATGACCTATCCTTGTTAATGGGAGGATACTCAATATACAGCCATGTCTGTTGTGACCCTTATGGATCTTTCTTTTGTTTTCTTCTATGTATATAGTCTTCAACAAACACAGATATTGGTAGGTAAGAGGGCATATGACCTATCCTTGTGAATGGGAGGATACTCAAATATACAACCATGTTCGTTGTGACCCTTATGGATCTTTCTTTTGTTTTCTTTTGTGTATATAATCAACACTCTCATGGAGCATTTTGAATTGTATTGAGTAAACATTTTTAAGTGCACTTATGTCAAGACCTGGGAGATGATGGGGAGTTTTGAACTCAATATGGTCATCATTAGGCCCTCTCTACATGTTCTCCTCTGTGACATTTTTTTCAATCAATTGAATCAAGGAAAAATATAATGCAAGCCAGAAACATCTTTAATCCTATATTGTAGTCTGAAATACGTTATAGAATGTGTTCCCTTTTACCATTCATTTATCTCAATATTTAAATTACGCATCATGATTTATCAAATTGAAAATCATTCTGAACAATGCAAGTTATACAATTCATCCCATTCATATGTAGTACATAACAAAATCACATCTGGAGGCAAGATAATTACAACCACTGATGTCAGATCCTATTCTTCAAGACCTATTTTTTGTGTACAAGAAGTGGATTATTAATCCAGATAATTAAACCCTGCTTGAGGCAACTTAGTGAACATATATCATATCTATAGTGGGCACACTGTGCCAACGTCCAACTTCTGACTATGGGACATCTTATTGTATCACATTCAAACATTACTTCTTTCTCTGAATTACAAAATATATACCCATGATATGTATCTCTATACTGCAGAATCTAGATAAAGGTGTCGATCAAGATATATCGTGGTGTTTGGAGCTTTGTGAGACTCTAGAACACTTGGGCCCTTGCTCTGTTTTGGTTGTTATCTCAAAAGTCATATTTCCCACATATAAACAAATAGAAATTAGACCAGAGCATGCTCTTCATCTGAATTTATGGATAACTAGTACCTATATTCTTTCAGATGTTGCCTTAGATCAATTTTTCACTGGGTGCCCTCCTCTGCATCCTAGCAAGTTACTTGTGATTCAACTGTCGCAGTGTCTAGTGAAGGCTACCTGATTAACCAAAGGTAAGATGAATATCAAATTCATCCATATGAGAAGAAAATTTTAGGAAACAAAAAGGCACTTCAGTAATCATTGAAGGACTACAAAAATTATCTCCCATCAATGAAAGACAAGGCAAGTTTTTGCAATTCAACCAAATGCCTGCTAATCTCAGTTTCAAGACCATTATTCTCAAACGAAAGGTCTGTTTAGGGACCATGTAAAGAGAAGGCAGTGTAAAATTTTTTGAGAAAGCTATATTGGTATCTTTCATCTCCCTTGATGATCTACGGGTCTTCTCTAAATGAGTCTGATCTGTGAGATCCTCTACCAGAAAGTGTGATTAAACCGTTACTAGAACTAATGCCATGATATGATATTTGTTTGCTAGTAGAGATGCCATTGTATAACCTTTTGAGTTTGTTGGTCGCTTTTAACCCTTTGGATGGAGGTTTCATGGAATTATTTTTGGGTTGTTGCTTCTTTAAAGACTTCATCTTTATGGGGATGCATTTGGTTCGAGTTCCACCACTTTCCTCTTGATTTGATCTCTCACATAAATATGACTTTGAGCTTCTGTACACAGCAACAAAATCTTCAAAATTCCATAACTATTAATAATAGTTTAGAGAGGCCTTTGCACCCTTCTCATTACTTCCTTTAAGCCATTTGATAGTAGCTTCATTTGTGCTTATGAAAATCACCTAAATTTAATGACTCGCTCAATGTTTATTAATTTTCCTTGAAAGGTATTTGGAACCTAAACAAAGTAATACATGTGATTTTGGAAGCTTTACGGTTGGCAAACCAAATTGGCCAATTGAACTTCCTACTTCTAATAATTTTTTCAGCTAGAATACATGCTCGATAATCCACGCTTTGTTTATCCCTCGACATCTACAACTACTGTTAGTTACAGAACTATAGTCTGAGTATTATGAAATATATGAGAAAATAAATTGCACTGAATAATGAATTTGGTTTTACAGGGCGATTAAATACTCATTCTATCCATAATAAAATGGGCCTTAGTGAAAAGCTTAGCAAAGGACTCATACAGAGGACTCTGAGTGCCCATCACAACCCACCTCACCATGAAATCCATGGACCATTCACAGTTTCGCATAAGAAAAACCCCTACATTGATTCCCAACCAACTCCTTTTCTTATAAACATTTTTCTCCCATCCATGGACTATTAAATTGTAGTCCTTGTACTTATCCAATGGGTGCTCAAATTCCATGTCCATGATCACGGCATCTGAGTCCATCCACCATATCTGCTCAACTTCAGGATGAGCCACCATGGCTACCCTAATCAAAGGAATTTTGGCCCAGAACGTGAACATTTTTTTATTAAGGAGGATTTGGTTTTACAGGGTGATTAAATACTCATTCTATCCATAATAAATTGGGCCTCTCTCTAGTATATTTATGGAGTTATTTATGCTAAATAGTAGCTAAAATATAATCTAAAATGAATACATGCCATCGTTTACTACTACAGAGAGGAATTTTATGAATCAAAATGAATTGGACTATAAATCTATTAATCGAATTGAATTGGACTAACAACTATATATTGATGTTGAGGCCTTCGAAATCCATAAATAATGAGCACTTGATCATCTGCAAATCCAAAGATCTTTCCATACCATTCCAACAATATTATGCCTTGTATATGGGGTTATGGTTCCCACTGCAGGGTTGACACTTAGTGGAGTCAGTCACAGATGGCCTACTCTCTAAAAACCCAACCCAAATTTTCTTCAAATAACACTCTCGCTTCTTTGCATATAGTCTGGAACTTTTCTCAACATATGCGTGCCTCAGCTCTGGATGTTTGGCATCCATGGCATCATATATCTTACTTACATTCTCAAAATTCCCAACAATGTCCAACAAGTAAAACTGAAAAAAAAAGAGTCATTCTCAATATAAATCAAGTTGGTCAATTTCTTCTTCTCTCTGATCATAGGATAAATAAGTGCAGACTAGTCATCATATTTAGTTAGAGCTTTGTCAAGCAGCACATCAGTTAAAATCTTAGCAAAGGACTCATGCAGAGAACTCTGAGGCCCCATCACAACCCACCTCTCCATGAAATCCATGGACCTTTCACAGTTTCGCATAAGAAAAACCCCTGCATTGATATCCGACCAGCTCCTTTTCTTATTAACATTTTGCTCCCATCCATGGACTATTAAATTGTAGTCCTAGTACTTGTCCAATGGGTGCTCAAATTCCATGTCTGTGATCACAGCATCGGAGTCCATCTGCCATGTCCGCTCAGATTCAGGGTGAGCCACCATGGCTGCCCTAATCAAAGGAATTTTGGCCCAGAACGTGAACATTTTCTTATTAAGGAGGATTTGTTTTACAGGGCGATTAAATACTCATTCTATCCATAATAAACTAGGCCTCTCTCTAGTATCTTTAAGGAGTTATTTATGCTAAATAGTAGCTAAAATCTAATCTAAAATGAATAGATGCCATCGTTTACTACTAGAGAGAGGAATTTTATGAATCGAAATGAAGTGGACTATAAATCTATTAATCAAATTGAATTGGACTAACAACTACAGATTGATGCTGAGGCCTCCGAAATCCATAAATCCTGAGCACCTGATCATCTACAAAATCCAGAGATCTCTCCATACCATTCTAACAATATTATGCCTTGTATATGGGGTTATGGTTCCCACTGCAGGGTTGACACCTAGTGAAGTGAGTCAAAATCGCCTCCTCTCTAAAAGCCCAGCAAAAATTTCCTTCAAATAACGCTCTCGCTTCTCTCCATACAGTCTGGCACTTTTCTCAGCATATCTGAGCCTCAGCTCTGGATGTTTGGCATCCATGGCATCATATATCTTACTTACATTCTCAGAATTCCAAACAATGTCCAACCAATAAAACTGAAAAAATAATAAATAAAAAATAAAAAAACCATTCTCAATATAAATCATGTTGGTCCATTTCTTCTTCTCTTTGATCATAAGATAAATAAGTGCAGACTGGTCATCAGATTTATTTAGAGCTTTGTCAAGCAGCACATCAGTTAAAATCTTAGCAAAGGACTCATGCAGAGGACTCTAAGGCCCCATCACAACCCACCTCTCCATGAAATCCATAGACCATTCACAGTTTCGTATAAGAAAAACCCCTGCATTGATATCCAACCAGCTCCTTTTCTTCTAAACATTTTGCTCCCATCCATGGACTATTAAATTGTAGTCCTTGTACTTGTCCAATGGGTGCTCAAATTCCATGTCCGTGATCATAGCATTGGAGTCCATCCACCATATCCGCTTAGCTTCAGGGTGAGCCACCATGGCTGCCCTAATCAAAGGAATTTTGGTCCAGAATGTGAACATTTTCTTATTAAGGAGGATTTGGTTTTGCAGGGCGATTAAATACTCATTCTATCCATAATAAACTAGGCCTCTCTCTAGTATCTTTATGGAGTTATTTATGCTAAATATTAGCTAAAATCTAGTCTAAAATGAATAAATGCCATCGTTTACTACTACAGAGAGGAATTTTATGAATCGAAATGAATTGGACTATAAATCTATTAATCAAATTGAATTGGACAAACAGCTACAGATTGATGCTAAGGCCTCCGAAATCCATAAATCTTGAGCACCTGATCATCTGCAAAATCTAGACATCTCTCCATACCATTCCAACAATCGTATGCCTTGTATATGGGGTTATGGTTCCCACTGCAGGGTTGACACCTAGTGAAGTGAGTCACAAATGGCCTCCTCTCTAAAAGCCTAGCCCAAATTTCCTTCAAATAATGCTCTCGTTCTCTGCATATAGTCTGGCACTTTTCTTAGCATATCTGCACCTTAGCTCTGGATGTTTGGCATCCATGGAATCATATATCTTACTTACATTCTCAAAATTCCCAACAATGTCCAACCAATAAAACTGAAAAAAAATAAAAATAAAAATAAAAAAAATTAAAAAAATAAATAAATAAATTATTCATTCTCAATGAAATCATGCTGGTCCATTTCTTCTTCTCTTTCATCATAAGATAAGTAAGTGCACACTAGTCATCAGATTTAGTTAGAGCTCTTTCAGGTAGCACATCAATTAAAATCTTAGCAAAGGACTCATATAGAGGACTCTGAGGCCCCATCACAGTCCACCTCTCCATGAAATCCATGGACCATTCACAGTTTCACATAAGAAAACCCCTGCATTGATATCCGACCAGCTCGTTTTCTTATAAGCATTTTGCTCCCATCCATGGACTATTAAATTGTAGTCCTTGTACTTGTCCAATGGGTGCTCAAATTCCATGTCTGTGATCACAGCATCGGAGTCCATCCACCATATCCACTCAGCTTTAGGGTGAGCCACCATGGCTACCTCAATCAAAGGAATTTTGGCCTAGAACGTGAACATTTTCTGATTAATGAGGATTTGGTTTTACAAGGCTATTCATTCTATCCATAACAAAATGGGCCTCTCGCTAGTATCTTTATGGAGTTATTTATGCTAAAACGTAGCTAATATCTAATCTAAAATGAATAGATGTCATAGTTTACTACTACAGACATGAATTTTATGAATCAAAATGAATTGGACTATAAATCTATTAATCAAATTGAATCAGACTAATAGCTACAGATTGATGTTGAGGCCTCCGAAATCCATAAATCCTGAGCAGCTTATCAACTGCAAAATCTAGAGATCTCTCCATATCATTCCAACAATCTTCTTCCTTGTATATGGGGTTATGGTTCCCACTGTAGGGCTAACACCCAGTGAAGTAAGTCACAAATGGCCTCCTCTCTAAAAGCCCAACCCAAATTTCCTTCAAATAATGCTCTCGCTTCTCTACATACAATCTGGCACTTTTCTCAGCATATCTGTGTCTCAGCTCTGGATGTTTGGCATCCATGGCATAATATATCTTACTTACATTCTCAAAATTCCCAACAATGTCCAACCAATAATATTGACAAAAATAGCCATTCTCAATATAAATCATGTTGGTCCATTTCTTCTTCTCTTTGATCATAAGATAAAGAAGTGCAGATTGGTCATCAGGTTCAGCTAAAGCTCTGTCAAGCAGTACATTAGTTAAAATCTTAGCAAAGGACTCATACAGAGGACTCTTAGGGCCCATCATAGCCCAACTCTCCATGAAATCCATGGACCATTCACAGTTTCACATAAGAAAAACCCCTGCATTGATTCCCAACTAGCTCCTTTTCTTATAAACATTTTTCTCCCATCCATGGACTATTAAATTTTATTCCTTGTACTTTTCTAATGGGTGCTCAAATTCCATGTCTGTGCTCACAGCATCTAAGTCCATCCACCATATCCATTCAGCTATAGGGTGAGCCACCATGGTTTCCCTAATCAAAGGAATTTTGGCCCAGAAAGTGAACATTTTATAATT
>APFE030342955.1:11685-45463 GCA_000404065.3 Pinus taeda
TCAGTATTTTTGATATAGCATTTGCTTCCAAAAATTTTGAAATATTTTACCGAAGGAGTCTCACCATACCAGAGCTCATGAGGGGTTTGAGTGTTGTTCACACGGACATTTGTTTTGTTGAGAATAACAACTGCAACAAATGCAGCTTCACCCCAGAAAGTTGTGGGAGTTCCAGACTCATGAAGCATAGCATGAGCCATTTGTTGAACCGTTCTGTTCATCCTTTCAACTACTCCATTTTGTTGAGGAGCCCTGGTTGTAGATAATTATCTTCTTCTTCCATGTTCTTCACAAAAATCAAAAAATTCATTTGAGTTGAACACCCCACCTTTATCAGACCCGAGGCATTTAATTTTGTGATCTGATTCATTTTCAACCAAATCTTTGAAGGATTTGAATTTTTCGAAGGATTCATCTTTGTGCTTCATCAATCCCATCCAAACCATCCTTGGATAGTCGTCAATTAATAATATAAAGTATTCTTCTCCCCGAGGTGACCTTTTCCTAGATGGACCACATACATCAGTATGGACAAGCTCAAGTGGCCTGCTAGCTGATCCTTCCTTCTCAGGGAAGTTAGTTCCATTTTTCTTACGAAACTGACACGATTTGCATATTGTATTATCTAGAATTATGATGTCTCGAAGACCACGAAATTCCTGGTATTTGCATGCTTTCCTTATCTGTGAGAAGATTAGATGCCCCAAACTCCGGTGCCATAGCCAGTGTTCATCATTCTTGCTTAGATAGCATTGTTGTTGTCCTTCTTTGAATATGTATAAATTATTTGGAGTTCTTATTCCTTTGATCACTGTTTCTCCTGTATCAAGATCACGAACACTACATCCATTTGATCGAAATATTACCTCTGTTCCTTGATCGTACATCTAACTGACACTCAATAGATTATGCTTTAAGCCATCAACATACGTAATATTTCCTGCTTTGACTTTTTCTTTTAAAAGAACAGAATCTTTACCTTTTATGAGTGTAGGGGTGTCATTTCCAAATGAGACCTTCTCCTTCTCCAAGGCACTATATGACTGAATTTTTTCTTTATCACCTGTCATATGTTTTGAACATCCACTGTCAATGTACCATTGATTTTCATGCCCTTCTGCATAGAAGGCTATACCACATATTTCTGGTTGTGGTTCTTTCATTCTCCATGTTTTGATATTTGAGTCTTGCTCTTTCTGAGTTTCCTGCCGAAACTCGCTCCTGCATTCAGAATCTTCATGACCAAAATTATTACAAATAGGACATTCTATTTCATTTTCAAGAGTAGAAAAGTTATTGTAGGTCCTTTTCATAATCCCAGTCATACTTCTCTGTTTTTGAGTTTCTCTAGTCATGATAGTTTTTTAGGCAACACACTGAGCTTATTTGTGTCCAAAGTTGTGACAAGAGAAACATTGGCCATTGAAGAAATTCCTGCGATTATCAACCCTGTGGACCAAACGATTGTAGCTTTCATTGACATTCATTCTTGAGGCAAATTGAGAATGATTTACCTGTGGTCTGTTGTAGCTTATGTTTATCCTTGAAGCAGATTGCCCCTAATTTACTTGGTGATCTCTGTTCATTCTTGAAGAAAAATGTCCCTGATTTACCTGGTGAGCAGCATTGTGCCTTTGTTGTTGATTGTCAATTTTTTCACTTCTCCTTGCTACATCAATATAGCTTTTGGAGGTGGATGGATTCTGTGCTTGAGATGCTTCTTCATTATATCCTAGACCTGTCTCGATTAGTGGAGAACGATGTACTTTGATAATCTCATCTAACGTTCCAGATCCTTTAACAAATCTAAGATTAAGAGCTTTAGTTTTCTCAAACTCCTTTCTAAGTCCCACTATTTCACATTCTAACTTTTCATAATGTTTTTCACTTTCAGCCAATTGGAATTGTAGAGTATCAATAATCATATTTTTCTCTTCTAAACAAATTTTGAGTTTATAAATATCTTCATAAAGACCTTCTTCATCTATAGCATCCATGAAATCATCATCTTCCAAATCCATTAAAAGTCTATAATTATTACCTCGTTCATCTTCATCACTATTTGAGAGTCCATCACTGTTTTCATGAGTGTAGTAGCTTTTCTTACTTACATTCTGTTTCTTGTTCCATCTAACAGTTCTACGTTTGTCAAGCTTATCTTTTTAGGGCACTTGGAAGCCTAGTGACCGACTCTTCCACAAGCAAAGCATTTGAAGGGTAACTTACCTCTGAATCTTCCAGCACCCCGTTGAAGGTTCTTAAAAAAATTTGATTCTTCCTTTTCTTCTGGATAGACTCATAGTAATCTCCTTTGCCTGAAGCCTTGAATGTAGCGTCTCTCTTGTCTGATGGTCCTCCTTTCCTCATTTCGTAAGCGGTTAGAATTCCGTGTAGTTGCGACATGGTAGTTTTCTGTAGATTCTCCTTCTTCTATTGTAGAAACTTTTGATTCAAACTTAGAAGACAAAGATCTCAGAACCCTTTCAACCACAATAACCTCTTTTATTTCTTCACCCAAATTTTTCATACAATTAACAATCTCATCGATGCATAGGAAATAGTTAGCCACACTTTCATCATTGTACATTCTGATATTTTCATATTGAATTCTAAGGGTTTGAATTTTTGCTTTTTTTACCTATTCATATCCTTCATAGCTCAGAACGATCTTGTCCCATATTTATTTTGCGGTTTTATACTGCATAACCTTGACGAATTCTGATTGAGATAGACATCCTAATAGAGTATTGACAGCCTTTGCATTAGTTTCAAATTGCTTCTTCTCATCCAGATCTATAGGAGTTGTTGATGGAAAAGTGTACCCTGTATCTATGATATCCTAGGCTTTTGTACCAAGAGATTGAAGATAGGTTGTAACTCTTACCTTCCAATAGATGAAGTTGGTCCCATAAAAAAATTGGTGGCCTGATTGATGCTTGTCTCTCGTAGTTGCCCATGATGATAGATCTTCCTTCAAGTGATCAAGCTTCTTCTGAAGGACCCACTTTGATACCAATTGTTGGAAATAATACTGAGAGGGGGGGTGAATCAGTATTATTTGGTTAATTATTTTCTTTTTCAAACCCAGAACATATACGCTACTTCAATTAGAGAAAACTGCGTATATATGCAACTACAGATAAGGAAACCTGCGTATACCATACAGACTTATAATTTAAAATATTCTATAGATGTTGAACATTAATCTATGCATCAGGATCATAAAACAGTAACCAGGAACAGAAAAATAGAGCAGAAGACAATCACACACAAGAACACAAGATATAAGGTGGAAACCGGATGTGGGTGAAAACCACCTGCTGCAATATGTCTCTATCTTGTCAATTAGAAACTTCTTTTTACAATGATTTTGTACTGGTGCAGTCCTTACTAGTACGTAGGCTGCTACCTGCAGAGAGCTACAACCCTCTCTCATTTTCCAGCTTCTCCTGGAAGGGAGCTACAACCCCCTTAGTTCTTGTACTAGTTGAGATACTAGTATGCAGGGTGCTACCTGCAGAAGACTACAACCTTCTCTTCCTTCCAGGGACCACGTTTCATAAATTTTCAGACTGAATCCACAAATAACATCAATCAAACATCAAGAATTTCTGCATCAACCAATCACCTTTTCACCAATCAAAACTGAATCAAAATAAAAACTTCTCTAACGATTGTACCCAGATCATAATAACAGTAATCACACCCCACTTATGAACCCAAAACACTGTAGCAATAAACAGAAGCAGCTAGAACATAAATCAAAAGATGTACGCTACTTCACTGAACCTGCGTACAGATCTATAAATTCATTCTTTCAAACATTCAGATATTAGTTAACCCAAATTATCAAATTTATAGATCAAGCGTGCGCCACATATCACAGATCAAAATCATATAGAGATACCACTATTCCAGCCTTAAGACTTTGACCCATCAATAGAACTTATCCTTCTCCTTGCGCTTAGGTTCCTTCTTCATTCAGATCCAGATCTACACCATAACCCAATCATAGTATTGTAGATCTAGCACTTTATCAGATATTCAATAATTCAGGAGATGCCTTGCCAAATGATCTCCTTCCTCTTTTATAGCATTAGGCCTTTCTCAATACCATAGACCAAAAACCATATCAATTCAATACCATGGACCCAATACTTGGGATCAACACTTATGATGAGATACCATGGCCCAAAACCAAAGGTTCAAATACCAAGGACTAAATACCATAGACCAAAACCATAGGGTCAAAAACTATTGGACTAATACTATGAACCAACCATAAGATTTCCATATGCGTGCGCTTTTCTCTGCATGAAAGTGTGTGAACTTTTCTCTACATGAAAGTGCGCGAACTTTTCTCTGCATGAAAGTGTGTGAACCAGAAAATAACTTTGCTGCACTATAATTTATTCTCTGCGTGAAAGTGCGTGAACTTTTATTTGCATGAAAGGAACTTTTATCTACATGAAAGTGCGTGAACATTTCTCTGCGTGAAAGTGCGTAAACCAGAAAATAACTTTGTTGCACTATAATTTATCGTCTGAGATGAGTGGGTTGCCATCAAGTACAACATACGTATCATAATGCCAACATACCGCAAAGGTTATATGGGACAACATTATCCAAATCTATGAAGGGGACACTAAGGTAAAATGTGCTAAACTTCAAACGTTTGGAATTCAATATGAGATCCTTACAATGCACAAAGAGGAAAGTATTTCAAGATTTTTCCTTAGAGTAGATGCGATCGTTAACTCAATGAAAAATCTTGGTGATGAAATAAAGTATTCTACTGTTGTTGAGAAAGTTCTAAGATCTCTAACTTTAAAGTTCGATTGAAAAGTCTCTGCCATTGAAGAAATGTAGGATTTGAAGCATCTCATTATTGAAAAACTCAATGGGATATTAACAGCTCATGAGATGAGAAAATGGGGTCCATCAAATATCAGAGAAACAAAATTCAAATATTCATACAAAGGGAGGGAAATGAATAACTTAAGGAAACAAGTTATATCTCAGATGATGAAGAAGAGAAATTTGTGAAGAAACTTGAGGTAGGGACTAGCAAGTTCAAAGGTAAGATTACTTTTAAATACTTTGCATATGGAAGAGTCTAAGGTCATTATGTTGCTAAATGTCCTTATAAAGATAATCATGAGAAAGGGAAGAATGTTCCAAAGAGGAATGTTAGAATAAGTTTTGATAGCAGGAAAATTTTTTATACTCATGAAGATAGTGAATATTCTTCGAACAATGAGGATGTTGAATCTGATCAAGATTATTAGTTGCTTATGGCATTTGAAGAAAATGTATAGATGAATCTGATGCTGTCTTTAGGGATGCTCTATAAGAAAAGGAAATTAATATAACGAATACTCTTATTGAAGAAATAAGTCAGCTAAAAATTTATTTTGAGGAAGTTAAATTAGTTGAATAAGTTTTGAAGAAACAAGTTCTATAAAAGGAAAGGTACTATGAAAATTTAGAACTTGAAATAGTTGGTCTAAGAACAGTACTTGAGAAAACAAAGGCTCTAAATTTTATATTTTCTAAAGGATCTGATACTTTAGAATAAATCATCAAAGTGAAACATTCTCCTCTGATCAAGACAGGTATTGGATACAGTTCAAATGGTGAAACATAAAAAAAATATGAAATATTTTGAAACATGCATAGGAAGCTACTTCAATACAGTGAAAGGTTGCACATCTCAACAAAATAATCAAAGATCAAATATTTCTCATGAAAAACAAACATACCATAATCAAAGGGAAAGCTAATCAAGAAGGTATTATACTCCCAGGCACCCCTACTTCAATGGTCAATGCTTCACTTGTCACAATTTTTGTCACAAAGTTGTTCATTGTGTTTCCTATAAAACTATTATGACTAGAGAAGCAAGAAAAATAAAGAATGAGATGAAGGCAAAGAAATATTATTATAATGTTTTATCAACACTTCAAAAATAAGTTGAATGTTTTCTTTGCAAGAAATTTGGTCATAAATAAACTAAATACAGAAGTAGAATGGGGTCATCTTACCAACATGAATGGAAGATAATGTCACCCAAGGTATGGAAAAATAAAATTACAGACTCTGAAAATTGTGGTCTCGCCTTATATGCAGGAGATCAAGAAAATTTGTGGTACACTAATAGTATATGTTCAAAGCATATAACAAGTGACAAAGATAATTTATTTTTTTTAATGAAATAAAGAAAGAAAATAACGTAACTTTTGGTAATAACTCACATGCTACTATCAAAGGGAAAGGAACTGTGTTATTAAAGAAAAAGGTCAAGGTTAGAAATTTATTATTTGTTGATGGATTAAGACATAACTTGTAAGTTTTAGCCAAATGTGTCACCAAGGGCATGAAGTCATTTTCAAATAAAAGAATTGTGTCGTAAAAAATTTGGATACAGATAAGATCATAATAAAGGGAACAAGAACTCCAAGCAATGTCTTTGTCTTAGAAGGAAACCAAAAACATTGTTATTGAAGCAAATCTAAAAAAATTTGGCTTTGGCACAAAAGGTTGGGACACCTTAGTTTTTATCAACTATACAAATCAAGAACAATGGGAGCAGTTCGTGGCTTGCCCAATATTTCTCCACTTGAAAACAACATTTGCAAATCATGTCAATTTGGTAAGAAAAATAGATTTTAGTTTAAAGCTAAAGAAGGTACTTTGAGTAAGCCACTTGAACTTATTAATACTGATTTATGTGGTTCTATGAGAAATAAGTCTGCTCATGGTGAAAAATACTTCATATTATTCATTGATGACTTTACAAGAATTCATCGGATTAGCTTTACTGAAACAAAAAGATGAGGCAATTGATAAATTTAAAGTATTTAAGGCTCTGGTAGAAAATGAGTTAAATCTAAAAATGAAATGTCTTATATATGATAGAGGAGGAGATTATATATAAGATGAGTTTTTCAATTTTTGTGAACAACACAACATCAAAAGACAATTTTCCATAGCTAAGACTCCTCAACAAAGTGGACTGGCAAAAAGAATGAACAAAATAGTCCAAAAAATGACACGTTCCATGCTTGATGAGTCAGGAACACCTCACAACTTTTGGGGAGAAGCATCACATACAATCGTGGCTTAAAAAATCTCATTTTTGAGTAAATAGTGATAGAAATCCACATGAACTATGGTTTGGTAAGCTTGCAAGTGTCAAACAGTTTATAATTTTTGGAAGAAAACATTACATATAGAAAAATGATGATAATATTCGAAAGTTTGAATCTAGAGATAATGAATGAATCCTCCTTGGATATTCTTCTAGAATCAAGGGATATAAATGTTATAATAAAAGGATTCAAAATATTTTTGAATGCATAAATGTTATGATTGATGAAGCATCCATAGGTATTGAAAGAGAAGCATCAGAAGAGGGATAACCTCTCCTTACCACAAGCCAAAAGTTGTAGGATAAGGAAATAGAGAAGCATTAGAAGAAGGAAATGAAAATATAGACACATCAAAAAAGAATCCATCAAGGTATGTTTAAAAAAAAACATACTGAATCTGAAATTATAGGTGAAAAGGAAGCATGAATATAAACTAGAAGAACTATTGTTGGAACTTCTAGTCACTTAGCCTTAGTATCGACAATTAAACCTCAAAATGTGAATCAAGTAAGAAAATATGAATGTTGGGTTAAGTCAATGCATGAAGAACTTGATCAATTATAAAAGAACCACACATGGTAATTAGTATCAAGACCCCACGATTAAAATTTAATTGGGAAATGGGTATTCAAGAACAAATTAAATGAAAATGGAGAAGTAATTTGAAACAAAGCAAGACTTTTATGTAAAGGCTATGCTCAATAAGAAGGAAAAGAATTTAAAGAGACATTTCCACCTATAGCCATACTTGAATTGATAAGAATGTTTCTTACATTTACAAGCTTTCATAACTTTGAGTTATATCAAATGGATGCTAAATATGAATTCTTAAATGGGGATCTAGAAGAATAAGTCTATATTAAACAACCTAAAGGGTTCATTATTGGCAATGATAAAAATATTGTGCGCAAACTTAAGAAGTCAACGTATTGGTTAAAACAAGATCCTCATGCATGGTATTTTCATCTTGATAGGTATATTCAACAACAAGGCTTCAAAAGGGGTATATAGATAGAAACCTATATATCAAATTTGATAAATACAAACTTATGATAGATGATGTCTATGTAAATGACATCATATTTGGAAGAAATGTAAAATCTATGGGTCAAGGATTTGATTCAGTTATGCATGAATAATTTGAAATGTCTCTACTTGGTGAACTGACATACTTTCTTGGCCTTCAAGTTAAAAAAATGAAGAATTGTATCTTTCTCTCTCAAAACAAGTACCTCAATCATATTTGGAAGAAATATGGAATGGAAAAGTGAAAGCCTGTATACACACCAATGGTGACAAGATGTAATCTTAGTCAAGATGATGATTCTCCTTTAGTCAATCAACCAGAATGCATATATATTTTAGGGTTTTTATATGTCGTTGGATTCCCTAAATTTAGAATTATCAACTAGAGTTTGTAAGATTTGAGTTATAAGGCATTATGGTTCAAATATAGATTTACCCTATGCTAACTTAGTACAAATTCAAGTGTAGAATAACCAAACTCTGTTTCTAATTTAAAAAGGTCACACCAAAATTTATTGAAGTGAAGAAACCTATTACAATCTACAATCCAAGTTACTAATTAAGAAACCTATTACACCATGCAATCCAAATTACTAAGTTATCCTCAATTATTGTGTAGTTAACTAAAGACTCTTCTAGAAATAAAATTAGCAATCATCACAAACCATGTTCTTAAATCAATTTAACATTTCATTTTGTTTAGAAATCATTATACGAAACTAACCCCAGGAAGCTAGAAATCGAAAGTAAACTTAGAAATGTCCCAAAATATAGTTCACACTAAGCATTTGAACTAATAACACATGGCATTCTAGTTTGAAATTAACTGATTAATTAAATAACACACAATTTTCTAATTATCTGAGTAAGTAAGAAAAAGTCTCACAAATTCTAAATCGATAAATCTAACTCAATATTAATTATCAAATCAAATGAATGACATACTACTTCATTAAATAATCAACACACTGTAAATGGCACGTTGTTCTCCAAATGTTAACACACACTATTCATGAAAAAATGAATGGCACATTGTTCGTAACCAATCCTCACAAGAATTCAAACTAAACACGAGCTACAAGGGTTTCTTTCCAAAATTGTATCGATCCACATATGATCGAGTCACTTCATTCAAAACAGAGTATTCGACCTAAAATTGCAAGAGCTTGTTCCTCGGAAATTTGTCCCAAACTGAAGCCTACTTCTTCAATACTTATAGAATCTTGAGATCAACCAAAGAAGTCAATAGATGCAGAAACTACCTATGAAAACAGTCCACAGAATCACAAAAACCCAATAAACATATAACTAGCTATCATACCTTTCATATGTATGAGAGATTTCAAATTAAATTTAAGTACGATTCTAAGTGTTGAAATTCTAGAAATTACCAATGAAAGGAAATTAATATTCAAGTAGAGTTCTACTAAAGGAATTCAAAACACACCTACTTAACAAAATTGTTACAGAACTTGGTCGAGGTTTGTGGTGGGCCTTTGCCACAACCTGGAACAAGTCTAACTTAACTCAATAACTTACAGATCAAGAATAATAAATTCGTGAATGCATATAGAAGCCAAAATGATTATATTAAAACCTTCAATAGAACATGAGCCAAAGAGTTTCAATCTTAAGAAAAAACACAGTCAAATGTTGTTTAGTAACAATCTCCTCATCACTTGTTCATTCGGTGTGTGTAACCTTTCATTCAAACACCGGGCCTTTTTAAAGAATTCAAACCTGAAAATTGGTTACAAGAAAATGACCAAGGATAGTAAACACATATGTGTTCTAGACTAATTTAAGCTAAGCTAAACCCCCAATATCGCTTCATCCATATCATATATGAACTGTTCCATTTGTGATGTTATCTTTGGATTAAGAAAACTAACACCATTCTCACAAACAAGAGAAGCTATCTTCAGGATGCTGACAGTTGACTAGTACCAAACCTGGAATAGAGTACTGAACTAAGCAAAAAATGGTTGCTACAAAATGGTTTCTTGATGTATTTGTTGAACTAGGTGTTGGGCCTTCGATGACCTCTCCATGTACTCAAGTGTCTACCCTATATTTAAGAATACCATCTATAAATCAATCAATTAATATGTCAAGAAATATAAATTCAGTTAACACCTACTTAAACTAACCAAAGATATATGAAAACAACCCTTATTAGTGATTCTTGCCTCCACTATAAAATAACACAGTTTATCCAATGTAGAGTGATTTTACGAAGCCAAAAAGGGTAGATTAGGATAGGTTATGGTGAAAATAGTAGGATAGGGTGTCAAAATGGGTAATGATAGTAGGTCCCAACATCCCCCCTTGCTAAATGAAATTCATTTCCTCATGCAACTATCCCCTTCAAAATTGACTAGTCATCAAAATTGGGCTATCTCGACCTTCAGATTCCCGCCGTACTAACTAGAACTTCTAACCCATAGTTCTTATGCATTGGTTTCATCCAAAACCTTAGGACTCATTCATGGGCACTAAGTCTTTTTATGGGCTTCAGTTGCCTCACCTTCCAACTAATGAGCCACTTATTATTCAATATTAGTGCATCGTTCTTAGATACCAGAGCCATATTATGGTTTCAATACATCTCATTGATTGACCGAACATAATGAAACAACACTTTGTACTTATGAGAACTGTTTCTAAGTTTCTCATTTTTATTTTGAAACTTGGCTATTTGTAGTGACAAATCTTCTTCATCGGGAGATGAGGTATCCTTAGTAGGCATGGTTTTCTTCTGCAAACTACTCCCTTTCTAAGTTGACATTTTGTGTGTTTGGCTTATCATAGTTTTACTTGCCTATTTTCTTGTGGCTATTCCCATTTCATATTGGCCATGCTATGGAAAACTATTTAAAATATCTTGGAAGTTATCAACTGACCCATCTTCCTTGGGAAAAATATCTTCATCTTTCTTTGTTTCTTCAAATACTTGAGAGAGTCTTTTCAGTTGTTGTTCTGGAGAAGACAAAATGGTGAGAGGTTTGAGGGTTTGAGTACCAAAAGTTGGATATTGTTTTCTAGTCATGCTCCTAGTGTGTCACCAACCCTGTGGCACAGTCAGAATATCAGATGGTTTTGTTTCCTGTAGTGGTCAAGTTGGCACTGGTTCCACTTCCTTATTTTCTTGGAAGAGTTTCCTCTTTGCTTTCTTAGGAGCCATGTTAGCTCTTTCAAGATGTTCTTCTGTTGGTGAGGCAAGTGGATTTGTAACCTCCACCCAATACTTCTTTCATTTACTCTATTGGGGCTCTTAGGCCACTACATCCTTGCTTATAGGTTCCTTCTTCTACTCTCTATCTACTTACATTTATTTCCCTATCAAGCTACGGCTCATATATTTATAAAACAACTGGGGTTTACAAATATAGGCTTCTCCAGGGGTTTCACCAAACTACCCTCCTCCTTTTCTGATACAAGGGTTCCATCAAGGCCCTGGTCTTGTTTGGAAACAGAGTTAGGAGGGGCCACGATTCCTTGATCTGGTTTCTTTGAACAGGGGCTAATAATCCATTGGTGACCCTTGACTTGATTTTCCTCTCCAATAAAAATTTTAGTCAGAAACTCTTCAAATAACTTTTTACATCAACCCAACTCATAAAGGACTAGTATTTTGATAAGACTATGATGGCATAGGCTATTTTCAGCATTTTTAGTAGTGGAATGAATGCCTTGAGCAAATTTATACAAACTTCTATGAATGAAAAATGGAAACTTAACCTCTCTCCCATTTTTGAAGTGTAGGAGGAGGCTATTGTGATAAACAAAAATAGCCACATACATCCCCTCGTAGGTGAAAAACCTTTGAAATGCGGTGATAAGTGGCCACACATCTGTTCAATACAACTTCACAAAACTCCTTTCGAGTAGTTGATAGTTTCGTACATGAGATTAAGAAACTTGGTACAATCATCACATTTGAGTGACCCTCCTTTGAAGTACCTTTCACTAGTTAAGGGCAACCCTGTTGCCTTACTTACTAGCTTTTTTTATAACCTTAATTTTGAAATTACTGACCTCTGTGACTTTTATCAGCGAAGCTCTAGGCAAATGCCATGGTAACCTTGTCATTATAACCCTGAAACGTTTGCAAGAATCCTATCCACCCTTTCTCATCAAATCAACCCTTATAGACTGCGTATTCTAGGTCAGTGCGGAATTGGGAAAATGTAGGTCCATGGTGGTCGACCTCCATTCCAAAGGAAAAACAATGTTGAAGGTGAGGAGGAAAATGTAGGGATTCACATATCAATTAACCACTGGATTTAGAAAATGAGACGGAAAACTCCTTTTTTTTCAGGGTTTCAAATAGGCTCAAGTTGATTCAAAAAAGTGATTGTGTTTCCTACTTATGCCATGGAGTGGTTGCTTGTAATGATGGAATATGTACTATACACATGTATGACATGAAGAAAAATGAGTGAAATGAGTAATTGGATAGGATGGTCTAGCATTAATTGGATTTCAATATCATATAGAAAATACATGTATATCATTGAAACTAAAGGAGGAAGATCATAATTAAGTTCTATTATTCAGATTCTCTGAATTAGTCTAAGTAAATGAAAATTCATCCATACCTTGATTTGATTGTATAATGATATCTAGGAGTTCAAAAATAAAATTGGTTAGGAAAGCTCGATCCTTAATCGATGTCTTTGTCATTCATTGAGTTCATTACCGAAGACTGCTACTTTAATCATGAATAAACCAAAAGCTTGTAATTTGTTACCTCCATTGATTCCAATGCTACTCAGACAAAGTTGATACCATCTATCATTTTCTTGATTTGATATTTAGATTTAGAGATTATTCAATACCTAACTTCCAGTATGTGATAAGTACTAAATTAAGTACGTAATCTCTATCTTCTACCTTCTTATAATTTTAATGAGCCTGAGTTAGATAATGCTCGGGGTAGTCAATTTTAGAGAGAATGAAAAACCCAATGTAGACTCTAGGGAATTTATTTTCTGTAATTATTTCACCAAGGCCTAAAAAGAATACTTTTGTACTTGGAAGATCCCTAACTACTATTTTCACATTAGTATTAATGAGCCGAGGCTAGTGAATGCTCAGAACAATCAATTTTAGGGAGTCTGAAATGTTCACAATAGACTTTGAGATATCATTTTCCATAAATAATCTGTCAAGTCTGGATAAAGGAATAAACCTAACCGTGATGGATTTCCTCTTTATTCTATGTGAGTTATGGAGGAAAACATAAATCAACCAACTATTATTTATACTATAAATATATATATATATATAATATATAATATATAATATATATATATTATATATATATATATATATATATATAGATATATAATATATAGATATAAATAATAAAAAGAAATTAATTTGAAGAACAATAGGAGTGGATCCCCTTTTGAACCAACTTCGTTTATGGATCTTGCGTCACATCTTGCAAACATTCTTGTTGGGAAGAGTGGGCATTGGTAGATTTTTAGTCTATGGCCATTTACCACAAATGAAGTCTGGTCATCATTAATGGTTTTAATCCTATCTAAGCCATTATCAAAAACTTCATCCACTTCATAGGGCCCAAACTATTTGGTTGAAAATTTCCCTTTGAAGTGTTTAAAATTGCTATCATATAGTATTTCCTAGTCCCCTAGTTGGAAGACTTTCTTCTTGATATAATTATAAGGCCACCGAGCTCTTTGGTACTCTACAAGCATAGTTCTTTGGAATGCATCTTTTCTGATTTCGTCAAGTTCATCCAACTGAAGTATTCTTTGTATCTAAGCTTCATTTAGATCTATTCCCAATTAAGTAGCGGCCTAAAATGTTATTACCTGAAATTCGATGGGGAACAATAATTTCTTCACATATAAGAACTCATATGGAGTAAATTCTATCACATTTATCCATGTTATTCGATAATCCCATACTTCTTCCCAATCGCCATGGTGTAGCTAAACTGTTTTAGCAAGAATGGAATCCAAGACTTTGTTAGTAGAATTAACCTGCCCATTTTCCTAAGGGTGGTACGGGGAAGACTTCATATGCTTAATTTGGTACTGTTCAATGATACTTTGGAAGTGAATTGTGTCCCCTGATCTATGAAAATTTCTATCGAAACCCATAACCAAGTGAAGATGTCTTCAAAGAGTAAATCTACAATAGGATTCTCAGTAGAAGAATATAAAGTCTTAGCTTCCACCCACTTTGTTACATAATTAGTATAGACTAATATGTACCTCTTCTGCCTGGTCATAGGAGAGATAATCCCTACAAAATTTAATGCCCACTTTTCAAAAGGCTCTATTGATATATAAATTTGAAGAGGCATCTCATCACTTGGAATGAAATTCCCATTCTTTGGAAATCATCAAAACTATAGACAAACTTCTTGGCATCCTTAAAACAAGTGGGCCAATAATAACCCGCATGTATGACTTTATAAGTTATGCTTTTGTCTTTAAATTCCTGCCATAGGGTTCACTGTGGTAGGCTTTCAATACATCATACATTTCATCTTCCGGTACACACCTCCTCATGATTATATCAAGTCCGGTGTAGAATAGGTCTCCTTCTATCCAAGAATAGTTGGTACTTTGCTGCACAATGTTATGTCTTTCCCTGGTGGAAAGATTTTGGGGCAACTTTCCTGATACCAAATAGTTAGCCAAATCAGAAAACCAAGGAGTATGTGCTAAATTAGAAAGCAATTTCTCATCGTGGAAGTCATTTGGAACTGTAATTGGGACAGTGTATTTTGAAACATTCATTCGGGACAAGAAATTTGCAACTAAATTCTCTCGTCCAGACCTATTAATCACAATAATACTAAATTCTTGAAGTAAGAGTAACCATATAGTAATTATTCCATTGGTAATTAGTTTATTCATAAGGAATCTAATAGTGGAGTGATGAGGATGGACAAAAGTTTCGTAACCAGTAATATAGTGCCTAATTTTTTTGATAACATGGAGTACTACTAGTAATTTTTTTCAGTAACAATGTAATTTAATTCTGCATGTGAGATATTTTTTCTAATGAAATAGATAACATAAGGAATGTTATTCTCCATTTTCCCTAGCACAACTCCAAGGAATGTATCTGATGCATTGGTACAAATGTGAAAAAGGAGAGACTAGTTATGTCCTCTCAATACTGGAGCAGCTAACAATTTGTCTTTCACTACCTAAAAGCATTTTGACAATTAGTATCCCATAAAAAATCAACATCTTTAGTGAGCAGTTTAAACATAGGTGCAACAATGTTAGTAAAATTTTCAGTAAATCTCCTATAATACCCTTCATGTCCCAAAAATATTCTTACCTCCTTTTGTGACGTTAGGACTAAAATGTGTGAAATTAACTCAATTTTTGCTAGGTCAACTTTTATCCCTGTTTCTGACACATGATGACCCAAAACAATCCTTTCAGTTTACATCATTTTTCATTTTTCATTACTAAGAGCTAGATGAGTTTCTTGACAATGAGCCAACACTTTGATTTCCAAACCTTGTTGTAACTAATTGCCATACACTGTGACGTCATCCATATAGACTTCCACACGATCATGTATAAGCTAAAACAACCCTTTGAAAAGTAGTTGTAGCATTGCATATGAAAAATGGAAGAAGAATGTAAGTCTGATTCAATAATTATTATAAATGTGGTGTATGAAAGTATCAGGGTGGATTCCTTTGATATCTAGATAATCCCAAGCAAAGGCATGAGATTATTTTTGGATCATGTCTATTACTTGTTTTCTTTGTTCTGTACTTAAATCTTCACCAACATACAATGTTTTTCCAACACTGATTTTAATAGGTTGGGCTCTTACTTCCCTATTTTCTTCCAAGGATGCAGTAGTAAATGATGCAAACACAACATAGTAACATGTTTCCTAAAATTCACTGCTGAAAACATGATGGTAGCCACTAAAGGAAACATGCTAATCTATACAACTTATATCAGATAGCAATTGTTGCAAAATGTGTTCTTCTGATTGTTCTTGAAGCCCTCTTGATTGTTTTAAAGTTAACATGGGAAGCATGTAGTCTTCTTCCCCATAATGATTTTCCAACCAAAGAGGCACTTCAACAGCTAATTGGACAGGTGGAAGAATAACCAATCTTTTAATTTGTGACCCATTAGAGATATCCATTTCCCCATTTATGCACCCAATAACAGCATCAACAATGGCTAACCAAGGTCGTCCTAGAACTATTGGGTATCCATATTTGGTATTCTTTAGAGAAATTACTATAAAATCAATCGGATACTCCCAAGAAGCTATTGTTACCATCACATCTTCTAGGACCCCAATATGTTTAATGATGGAATTTTATGCTAGTTCCAACACAATGGGTGTGGGTATTATCTCTTTTAATTGCAATAATGTCATATTATCACCAGTCATTGCATTTATGGTTTCCCCCCAAATCTACTAGAGTATTAGGAAAAAAAGTTCCATTAATTTCTATGGTTACCACTAGGTTCCATGGATCATCATATTTAGTGGTAATCCATATGTCATTTTTGACATTTGGCTGATTACTTTGATAGTCTTCTTATTATTCCTCTTTTGTCCTAGGTTTTTAATGCAAAGATCCCTAATAATCTTTGTGTAAAAAGGAATGTCTTTAATGGCTTGCAACAAAGGGATCTTTATGTAGACATTCCTTAACTCAAACTCCAAGTATTACTATATGGGTATTTCAGTTTTCTTTACAAGAAATATTTTAGGAAAAGGAGGCTCCTTAGGTTCTAAGATCTCTTGTGGTCCTTTTACTTTATTTTTTTTTCATTTTCCATTTTTTCAATGGGTTTATCTTCATATTCTACATGAGGATCCTCTTCTTGGATAACTATATTGATGTAAACTTGTTAATAGTTTTCCTAAACCTTAGTTGAATATAATTTGAGGGAAAGGAAGTGATAAAATAAGTGGGAGAAGGTTGCATTTCAATATTGTGTACAAGTTGAGGAGGTATATCTTTGGGATTACATATTGGTTGTGTAGGTAAATGTGTTGGTCGAGTAGGGTTGAATGATTGACGCATCTGCTATGAAGATGGATTGGTGTTTTGAGGTGGGGGAAAGGGTTGTTGTAATGGAGGTGGTAATAGTAATGAATGATGTTATGGGTAAGGTGGGTTATACCCTTGATATAATTGAGGCATATTCAATGCATAAGGCATGTAGGGTCGATATTGATACTGAGGGTACAAAGTTACTTAGGTTTGGGGCTGAAAAGTACTTCAATAAGGATTCCCTCTCCATCTTTGGTTTCAAGGTGAACTTTGAGGTGGCTATGTAGTACATGAAGAATAAGATGGCTAAGATTTCCATGGTTGATATTGAGGAAAACCTTGCACGTTAAGGTCTTCATAACTATTATTATTTGGCATCTTCGATGTTGGTTTCCTAGATGATTAAGGAATCTCACTTATTTCATCCCCCCTTTATAACTAGTTTGTAGTCCTAGAAGGGAATGGCACTGGTAAGTGGGGTGCTCATGTGTGAATATTCCACAAAATTCTACCACATTAATGGGGCATTCCCTCTTAGCATGTTTTCTTCTACATTTAAGATAGAAAATAGCCAAAGCAGTCTTATTTTCCTCTTGTTTTCTTTTAATTTTCAAAGTATCCAACTGATCACTAATGATATTTAGGATGTTTTTTTTTTAATTTTCTAATAGGTTCACTTATTCAATTCAAGTGACACCACCCTACACTGGTTTAGAATTCCAAGAGACATAATCCCTTGGATTTTTCTTAAACCTCTTGCCTACCTTAGCTTGACTTCAAGAAAGATTTATACATAGTTCAACTATTTCAGCAAAGAGCTTCTTATAGATATTATAGAAACTTAAGAGATTTATTGTTTCAATGAATTCTTCCCTTAACCCTTTTAGAAAAATAGTCCTAAAGGTTCTCTCATCCAGATTACCTATTCGAGATTTATGATAGTTATGAAGAAACCTTTCAAGGTATTCTTCCAAACTCCCATCTTCCATCTACTGCACCCTAAAAATATCATTAACATCTATGCTTTTACAATAATCCTGATATTTCTTAAGAAAAATAGACTTTATTTCATACCATGAGTAAATAATATGTTCTGACAAGCTCATAAACCATCTTAGGGTTGGATATTTTAAGATAGCAGGAAATAGTTTAAGTTTATGTGCATCATCATAATAATTGTAACTTCTACAAAGAATCTTAAATTCAAACAGAAAAGGGTCAGCGTCTTTAGAGGATGTACCATGGAAAAGTGGAAGCAATGCCAAAGGTATATTCTTCATAGTAATGTTTCTGGTGATATCCTAAATTAGAAATCTGAAGGTAGTCTCTGAATCCTCCTCATTCTCCTCAAGTCCCCCTCTTGGTCCATCTCTCAAGTCATTATTCTCACCAATTAAAGTATTGATTCTATCGTTATCCCCATCATTGGTCCCACCATAATTTATGTCATTGTTTTAGCCACCATTTATGTTTTCCTCACCTCCTCCTCTGTTATCCATCTTTTTTATAGGTTCATAAGTAAGCCTAGGTATAGTATTCCAACTAGAAGATAATTCAACTGGATGGGGCCTAATGTATCCAGGTCCCAAATCCCTTCAAGGTCCTCCTACTTCTGACTCTACTTGTGAGACAACCACAAGTTCGATGCCTACAACAGCTATTAAGATAGTTTGTTCTTATTCTGGTATATGTCGAGGCTATGCTACCTCCTCCTAATGTAATATTTCCTTTTCTCTGACCAGATTTATAGTAGATCTTTCTCCCTCCTCTATGATACCTGCATAAGGATTAGTAGGTTTAGTTGGGGGTGTTTTTGTAGGAAAAAAAATAATTATGAAAGTGATGTCATACTTTGAATAAATCTCCCTTTACTATCTCTAGGTCTACCTCTACTTTTGAGCATAAGAAAGAGAAAAATCACTACAAAAAATTACTAAAGGCAACTAGACTTTAGAGCAACCCCACTATAGTGGAATTGTGTCTCTTTTCTCACATCTTACCTAATGCACTTCCGCCCTCTGATTGCCCTGCAAAATCCTTACCACACACATAAATCTTAGAAAAATATTATCTGGACCATTTGCAAGTCCCCGACAATGGTGGTAAAAATGTTAAGATTTTTATGTGTCGTTGGATTCCCTAAATTTAGAATTGTGAACTAGAGTTTGCAAGCTTTGAGTTACAAGGAATTACGGTTCAGTTCTAGTACTAATTTAAGTGCAGAATAACCAAACTCTGTTCCTAACTTAAAATAGTCACACCAAAATTTGTTGAAGCGAAGAAACCTATTACAGTATACAATCCAAATTAATAATTAAGAAACCTATTATAGCATACAATCAAAATTACTAATTTATCCTCAATTATTGTGCAGCTAGATAAAAACTCTTCCAGAAATTAAATTACTAATCATCACAAACCATGTTCTTAAATCAATTTAACAATTCATTCTATTCAGAAATCATTATACGAAACTAACCTCAGGGTGCTAAAAATCGGAAGTAAAGTCAACAATGTCCCAAAAAATAGTTTACACTACTTCCTATTTAACAAATCCATTCAAAATTAACTAAGCATTTGAACAAATAGCACATGGATTTCTAAGTAGAAAATAATTGATTAATTAAATAACACACAATTTTCTAAATTCTAATTATCTGAGCATGTAAGAAAAAAACTCCAAGTTCTAAATCAATAAATCTAACTCAAGATTAGCTATGAAATCAAATGAAGGACATATTGCTTCGTCAAATAATCAACAAAGTGTAAATGGCACACTCTTCTCCAAATGTTAACACACATTGTTCCTGGAAAAATGAATGGGACACTGCTCCTAATCAATCCTCCCAAAAATTAAAACTAAACACCAACTACAAGGGTTTCTTGCCAAAAGTATATAGATTGACATATGATCGAGTCACTTCATTCAGAACAAAGGATTCAACCTAAAATTGCAATAACTTGTTCCTCAGAAATTTGTCCCAAACTGAAGCCTACATCCTCAATACTTACAAAATCTCGAGATCAACCAAAGAAGATGTAAGAAATACCATTGAAAATTATCCACAGACTCACAAAACTCAATAAACATCTAACTAGCTATCATAACTTTCATATGTACAAGAGATTTCAAATGAAATTTAAGTACGATTCTCATGACAGAAATTATGGAAATTACCAATGAAAGGAGATAAATATTCAAGAATAGTTATACTACAAAACTTGGTCGAGATTTGTGGTGGGCCCTTGCCACAACCTAGAACAAGTCAAACTTAACTCAATAACTTACAGATCAAGAATACATAAATCCACGAATATATATAGAAGCTGAAATGATTATATTAAAACCTTCAATAGAACATGAGTAAAAGTGTTTCAATCTTAAACAAAAGAGAGTTAAATGATGTTTAATCACAATATCCTTGTCATTGGTTCAATTTGCACGTGTAACCTTTCCTACAAACACTAGGCCTTTTTAAAGAATTCAGAATTGAAAATTGGTTACAACAAAATGACTGAGGAAAGTAAATACATATGTGATCTAGACTAATTTAAGCTAATATAAACCCCCAGAGTCACTTCCTTCACATTGTCTCTAAATTGTTCCATTATGACGCTATCTTTGGATTAAGAAAACTAACACCACATCCACGAACAAGAGAAGATATCTTCAGGATGCTAAAATTTGACTGGTTGACTGATACCGAACCTAAAATAGAGTACCAAAATGAGTACCGAACTAAGTACAAATGTCTGCTTCAAAATGTTTGCTTGATTTATTTGTTGAACTAGGTGATGGGCCTCTAATGACCTATCCATGTACTCAAGTGTCTCCCCTATATTAAAGAATCCCATCTATGAATCAATTAATTAATAAGTCAAGAAATATAAATCCATTTAACACCTACTTAAACTAACTAAATATATATGAAAACAACCCTTATTGGTGATTCTTACCTCCACTATAAAATAACACATTTTAGCCAATGAGAGTGATTTCATGGTTTCAAAAAGGGTAAAGTAGGATAGGTTATGGTGAAATTAGTAGGGTAGGGTATGAAAATGAGTAACAATAGTAGGGCCCAACAAATATTGATTGGTAGCTTGCTTTATATTACTGGTACAATACCAGAAATTATGAATGTAGTTGGCATTGTTGGTCGATTTCAAGAAAATCCTATGGAAACTCATCTCCTAGCAGTTAAGAGAATATTTAAGTATCTGCAAGGACCTCAATATTTTAGTCTATGGTACCCAAAAAATAAAGACTTTTCACTTCATGCTTACACAAATGTAGATTGGGTAGGTAATGTTGATGATCACAAGAGTACTAGTTGACATTCACGAACAAGAGAAGATATCTTCAGGATGCTAAAATTTGACTGATACCGAACCTGAAATAGAGTACCGAAATGAATACCAAACTAAGTACAAAATGGCTGCTTCAAAATGTTTGCTTGATTGATTTATTGAATTGGGTGATGGGCCTCTGATGACCTGTCCATGTACTCAAGTGTCTCCCCTATATTTAAGAATCCCATCTATAAATCAGTCAAATAATAAGTCAAGAAATATAAATCCATTTAACACCTACTTAAACTAACCAAAGATATATGAAAACAACCCTTATTAGTGATTCTTACCTCCACTATAAAATAACGCATTTTAGCCAATGAGAGTGATTTCATGATGTCAAAAAAGGAAAAGTAGGATAGGTTATGGTGAAATTAGTAGGGTAGGGTGTGAAAATGGGTAACAATAGTAGGGTCCAACAAATATATGATTGGTAGATTGCTTTATCTTACCGGTACAATACTAGACATTATGCATGCACTTGGCATTGTTGGCCGGTTTCAAGAAAATCCTATGGAAACTCATCTCCTAGCAGTTAAGAGAATATTTAAGTATCTGCAAGGACCTCAATAGTTTGGTCTATGGTACCACAAAAATACAAACTTTGCACTTCATGCTTACACAAATGTATATTGGGTAGGTAATGTTGATTGTCACAAGAGTACTAGTGGAGGAGCATTTTATTTGGGACCTCACTTAGTTTCATGGTTCAAGAAAAAAACAAGGTTCTATTGCTTTATCTACCGCTGAGGTAGAATATGTTGCTACTACATATTATTTTACTCAAATTTTATGGATGATCCAAACACTACAAGATATTCAAGTCACTTTTCCTCAACCTGTACCCATTCACTGTGACATTACTAGTGCCATAAGTATCTCTAAGAATCCTATCATGCATTCAAAAACCAAGCACATTCCAATCAAATATCATTTTATGAGTGAACATGTTCTTGAAAAAATGGTCAAACTAGAGTATGTTCCTTCAAAGGAACAAGTTACAAATATATTTACAAAGCCACTTCCATGTGATTCCTTTGAATATCTCAGATAGAAATTAGGAATTATTCCCGTCTCATCACTTGGATGATCATTCTAATATGTATATCATGTTCAGGGAGAGATATGACCATAAATGACTTCATTTTACCTTATGTGCACAAATGGAGTGAAAGACAAATGCATATATACACGATTTTTGAGTTAAAACGATGTGTATACATCTAAAGGATTGATAAAAAATGGCACAAATTCAAGGGGAGCATCCTATATGCATTCACCATTTCATATTTGGCCTTTTGTTCCTGACATTATTTTGTTGCAGTCTATTGGTTTAAGGGGGGCAACTATTATATCCCTATAGTCCCTTGTTGGATTTATGGTTTCATAAGCATGACTTGTTGCATATCTTTGTTGATGTCTAGATATTTCTACTGTTATTGCTAGACATTTACATGTTTTTTTTCTCTCACTAGTTAACAATGATGCATGTATTCCAAATGATAAAGTTATGAATGATGACTATCTATTGGCATGCTTAATGAGGAGGATGTGTCTGTTATGGTTAGTGTTGGTGATTGGTTATTGGTTGCTGAAGTTACTAGGTGATGATTGGGATCATTTCATGCGTAATACCATGTGGATGATGTTGAAGATGCTCCTTTCCCCTATCTTACTTATTGATGAATGAGGATATTCATGTCGATATCATTTTTAATTCTATCTTGCTTCTATCAATTATTCATGTTGCAAGTTCCTATTTGGTGTATGGTGGTTACTAATAACTATCATGATCTTTCTACCTCATTGATTGAGGTCCCTGTTTTGGTTATAAATTTCATATATGTATCGTTATGTAAAGGTCGTGTGAAGACCCATGTTGTAGTAAATGTAATATTAATTCATGTATGGGCTATTGGGATCAAGTCATACATTGTATGTAATCCAGTTATTTTGGGAAATTGATGTACTAATGGGTCAAATATGTAACCCCACTATGTTGGGAGATTGATTTGATCATGAGTCGTTGTTGATAGGAAATGTCATAATTGGTTGTCATAAACTCTTTTGTTTGGAGGAGAATGCTTGGTGATAAGTCTTGGTATTTGTAGTTATGTTTGCAGGTATTTAGAAGTGATGACCTAACACCACAGTGGTTGCCATCAAGTCCAAATGGGAAGATTGTTGGCATTATCTTTAATGTGTTGTCATTGATGGAAACCTACTTGATAAAGGTATCAACATGATGGTTATCCAGAGGCTATAGATGTTATGAATAGGGAAATGACAGATCAAAAATAGATGAATGTTAAAATTGAACTTTGAGAAAGTATAAGTGGATCCTATGAAGAAGGTTCACGTACGTATGCTAGTCCTACAAGGGAAAGTCACACACAACCGAAACCATGGTATTCTAGATACGAGGGGTCATTACCATGGTAGTGTACCATAGTAATGGGTGTGACAATGATTATTTGATCTTGTCAAATAATACCAATGGCATTACTAAAGTATTGGCTAAAGCTATATAAGGAGATGGAGATCAAGGTGTTATGTGTGCAAGTAATGAGTTATACATATGTGATCTTATTTGGAATAGGTGTGCACCAGGGAGCAAGGAGAAGAATCAGATATGAAAGATATAGAAGTTTGTTGACATATATGTTTGACTGATTTAACTGAAAATGCGTAGGTACCTAACAATGATGAAACTGTGATGAATTTGTGTGTTGTGATCTAAATAAATTAATCATAATTTTGTACTATTGATAGTAAAGGTTGTGAAAAGTAGAATTGTGTCTATTGGGAAAGTTTTCGTATTCGTACATAGGTTTGTTTGGGAATAGTTGCATACATATGTGAATCCATATATGTAGGGTCGCGTATATATTCATAGATAAATCTTGCGGACCTATACGAAGGTGTTGTGCATGGTAAGCACATACATATGTTGATATGTCTTGAGGCCGGTTTGTATATATGGTAAGGTTTACAGTACTGATAAATGATGACATTTGATCAGTTTTGTTACGTTTGTTGTTCTCTGTCAATGAAGTATTAATCATGCTAAGATCTACCTCACAGTGTTGATAGAGTTGATTGTTCCTGATTGGAATAGTGGTTAGTAGTGATGCTATATTAATCTTTGATTGGTTTAGTAATCTATGATTGGGTCATATATTTGTGTACGGTTCAATGGTTAATTTAGTATTACATTTAATCATGATACAATAATCAACAGTTTGAGATTTGTACATGGGTATTATACAGATGAAGCACATACATATGTGAGTCTTATTTAGTAAAGTGACATACAAAATTTTATTTTGTTATTTCTAGTTGGATTTTTCATTCAGTGACATGATGCTTCTTAAATTCAATTGATTTGTAGTGTGATAGTGTCTTAGAATCAATGTTATAGTTTGAAATGTTTGTTTTGGTTTATTGTTCATATGGGTCCAATTTGAAATTTTGATGAAAGGTGGCCTAAAAGTTGTGTGATGATTGTTTGATAGGTGGATCCATTTTGAAACATTCTAAAAAGTGGTCCACAAGGAGCTGAGGGTTACAACTTTCAGAAAGCGAGTATGATCTTCCTTCCATTAGAAGCTGGTAAAACAAGATTAGGGGGTTGTAGCTCCCTTCCAGTAGGAGATGGAGAACGAGCGGAGGTTGTAGCCTCTTGAAGAGTCTACAATGGTACAAATGTAATGAATTTTTTCTTTATATCATAAGAAAAAAGAAAGAGACAATAGAGTGGTGGTTTTCTCCCACATTGGGGTTCCACCTAAGAATCTTGGTTTTCTATGTGTGCTGTTGTGATTTCTTTATGTTCTTTATTGCTTACTGAAAAATAATTAATCTATTGATACAATGATTGAAGATAATCATCTGATAGAATACATGAAAATTCATTAAATTGGATATATGTAGGTTTCTTTCTCTAAAATAGCATACATACATTAGTTTCTTCAATAACAGTGGTGTAAATATTTCATAATATAAGATTTGAAGGTTTGAAGTTTAAAATACTGATTCACACCCCCTCTTAGTATTTTTCCCAACAACATCTATCTAAACCTGTAGTAACTACATATTCTTATTTCTTACATCTATATTATTCTTACATCCAAAAAACTAAGTGTTGGAGGTAAGCTTTACCTATGCTAAAGATAACATCATAACCCTTGTTCTTAATGGTAGCTATTGAAACAAGATTTTGATTTAGGCCTGGAACATAGAGGAAATATTTGAGATGAAGAGGATTACCTGATTACCTCTAAAAACTAATAGTACCAACTCCTCTAGCTGCATATATACTATCATCGTCGAGGTCAATCTAAAAATGCATGTCCTTCTCCTTCAAGTGGTTGAAATACTTCTTGTTCCCAATCATGTGGAAGTATGCTCCTGAATCAATATGTCATATATTTTTGTCTATTGAGATTTCCATGCAAGTTATCAATGAGAAATATTTCTCGAATTGGGAAGAAAACACATATACCTCCATCGATGCAGCTACATGATCCTTACTTGACTCCTTCTTATGATTAGGATAATTAGTGGCATAGTGTCCAAATTCATGGTAATGGAAGCACTTGATATTGTTTAGATAGTTATTCTTCTTCTTTCTCATTTGATTTGACTTAGCCTCTCCTTCACATTTCTTTCCCTTGGATCTAATGTATTTTCACGCTAGAGAAAATTTCTTCCTATCCTCTACTTTCATCGATATACCATCTCTCATCCCTCTCCAGATTTCTTCTGGGAAAATATTCACTACCTTTCAAAACTGGGAAAATATTCACTACCACTCATTGCATCCTGGAAGCCATACCAATACTTATGGAGTCCCATAATCACATGACCTACAAGGTCCTCTTCTACTACTTTCTTGCCCACTCCACCTAACTCATGTCAAATCTAAGTGAAATTTGAAAGTTATTTGATGATGGGCACATATTTACTCATCCATATACTTCTTAGGTTCTCTTTGAGAGCTAGTTTCATAACATCGCTAGAACCTTGATACAGATATAAGATGGATTTGAAAATCCCATATGGTGTCTTCTTCTCATGGAGATAAGGGATAATATGGTGTCTGACCCCTTCAATAATTATTTTCCCACCTTGTTGTCATTCTTAGTATACTGAGCCAACTAGTGGGGATCTTGAGGTGGAACTATAGCCTTCTTGATAAAATATACCACCCCATTAGCTTCCTATGCTACTATGATTCACTCCTTCCATGAAACAAAACTCAAGGCTCCTTCTCAACCGTGATCTTACCCTAGTCCTAGGAATGACATAATGTTATCCAAGGAATTTTTTCGCACTTTTCTTCAAACTCTAGTTCTCACTTTCCTCACTGATTTCTGACTGTTCACTTAATTGAACAACTTGGTGCTAGTATTTACATTGATATTTGATCTGATACTATGTTAATTTCCATGAAATTATGTAGCTACTTAGATGAAAAACTTGAACCTAAGGGAACTACAAACTTAAACCAAGATTTGTTTCACTAAGACAAAATTTCTTAGCACTTATAAGTAATGAAATTAAAACATAGAGATAAAAACATATTCACACAATTATTTCCTTGGGAAACCCAACTAGGGTAACTCTCTTCTTCGATGTGGTATTTTATTAATTGAGAAATTTAATCAATTGAAAGGTAAATTGTTCAACTAAGAGCACAATTTTTCTCTGCTATACTAGCTGGAACCACCTTTCAATTATGTTAACCTTACTCGTACTTCTTTTCTCTTTTCCTGGCCCATATTCCATGCACATAGGTCTCCACTACTTGGCTCGAATTCCATGTGCAAACATCTCCACTACCTGGCCAGAATTCTTTGTGCACAGGTAACTTGTTTGCTAGAGAAAAGGACCTCCTATTTCCTAGGATGCAATCCTATTTCTTAGTGCATAATTTCCTGATAATTCTTAGCACAATTTTGCCACAAGAAAGGCTCCTCAATATTATGCACTAGCTCCTCCAAGTACACATACCACAGGCTTATCTCTCACAATATCATGAGCTCGTGTCTTGTCTCGCATCATTGGTCACAAAACAATTGAATAAATTGTGCACTTTATCCTTCCTTTATAGATTTTTTCCACGCTATAATAGGCAAGTAAAAAATTTGGAAATTGAGTTGTGACTAACTAGTTAAATAAGTTGAACTTCTTATCTTCTCCAATCATCACTTACAGTTGTAACTCGTCTTCCTTCTATCAAACACTAAAGTTCCAAACTCGTCCTTTTCTAAATTCTAACTTCCATCTTTCTTGTACTTAGCTGAAGAGGACTTATCTTTAACCAGAGCTCCAACTCTATGCATGAAATCATGATGATTGTTCCCATAAACTAGAAATTAACCCACCACAACTAAATTCCATCTCCTAAGGACAATGCAAGGTATTTTTGGCCAAGGCATCCACTAGAGAAGACATTCTCTCTCTACACTTGTGAATAGTTGTGATAGATGCAAAATCGAGTTGTTATACACATCTAGGATTTGTGAAATTTTCACATATTTTCCTTCAAGATCACAATAGTGCAAACTTCCAAGATCTATGGCAATGAACCTAGGATGAAATTTAACTACCATGGACCTAAAAAAATACTTGATAATGGCATGGATTCATCACTAACAATTCAAAATAACGCTTGATCCTTTAAATCGCAATTACTATTTTCTTTTTGTTGCTTGAGTTAATTTTTAGTAGATTATTGAGAGAGTTGCGGAGTAAGGGCTCACTCTTACAATATTGGTGAGAACATATCGTATTTGTGTAGATTGTTATTCCCTCTAAAATTGAGGTTAGCCCCATACAAGTTTCAACTTAGCATTCGAAAAAAAATGAATTCAAATGAAGATCTTGGTTTTGGTAAACCCTCAATACCCTTCTTAATTTGGCTAATACTCTTTTAATACTATGTCTTTTAAAAAGTATCCTTCTTCTATTTTGAAATTTGTAACTTGAATATTTTTAATAATTATAAATCCCTCCTTTATATTTTATGTTGGCATTATGACAAATGTGTCGTCCTTGATGGAAGCATACTTAATAAAGATGTCATCATGATGGTAATGGGATGAGTATTCAGGCCAGTACAGATGTGACGTAAAGATTGCACAAAGGAATATCAATTCAAAGATAGAGGAATGATAAAGATGAAGTTTGAAGAAGTATATGCAAATTTTGTGAAGAAAAATTTCATACATACATAGGTATGATCAAGAAAAGCCACATACAGTTTCCGCATTATGGTATTCTAAATACCATGCGTATTTACCATAGTATTAGCCCATCATAATGAGCATGACAATGGACATTTGATCCCGTCAAAGAATACCATTAGCATAACCACACAATTGGCCTAAGGTATTGGCTAAGGCCTAAGCTATATAAGGAGATGGAGATCAAAGTACCAGGTGTGCATGTAATTGGTTATTAATGAATTATTTTGATATGAAATAAGTGTGCACAAGGAGTATGATGAGGGATCAGATCTATTACATATGAAATGACTACATAATATGCTTATGGTTTGATTTTTGATGATAATGTTATGACGCATGTTTGTTACTGTTGTTATAGCTCCAAATCTCACTATTATGGTTTGTGATGCTACACTCATGGCCTAGGGCAGCCCCTCCTTCCAGACCTGGTCTCAAATCTAAAAAACAGTGTTTCATTCCCTGTACGCGACATTTTCATGAGTTAAACGCGTATATACGCGGGTTCATATATAGCCAACCCGCGTATATGTATTAAAACACTTAAAAAAATATACAACTCCTTATTTTCGGGCGGAGATCGCGGGTTTTACCTGTTGATCACCTGTTAGTGCCCGTGGCCCCAACTGTTCCTAGCCAATTCCTAACTAAAAAACTACTTCGGGATTGGTATAAAAAGACATCAAAGGGAAGGCCTAAAGGAGGAGAGAAGAGAGAGAAAGGTTATTATATTGAGATTTTCCCCTGACCAGGTCTGAAGACCCTTGTGCCTTCTGCACTTCCCCCATTTGTACAGGAAACCCTTGTTTCCTTGTGATTTGATGTTCATCCCTTAGTTATGGCATCATGGAGTGAGTCTTGGAAGGAGATATGCTAGAGGCTTGAGGTGGGACGGATCCGGAAGGAGGCTGTGCTTGGAGCCTGCAAAGGTTGCTCAGGTGATATTAATCTTTTTGTACTTTCTATTTGTTTATAATAAAGAAACACGTCTTGATTTCCGATATGCTTCTTCTTTATGTTTATGATGTTCATGTTTGAATTTCATGTATGAATGGATGTTTAAAAGTTCATAACTAACTTCCTTCTTGTATAACATAAAGATTATTTTTGTATAAATATTTGTCCATACACTATTGCGTTCTTTCGAATTGTTGGTTTTGCAGGGAAAAGGAGCGAAAGGGACGTGAAGAAGGGTTTGGACCCTTGAGGAACTACTCGAACGTAGGACCGGAGGTAAGTCCTTCTTACTTTAGAATTAGCTTTTGCTAGCATAATGGTTGTGTGTATGCATGTTTCTTTGTTTAGACAACTTTCAGTCTGCTAGGGTTCCACCCAAAAGCCCTAGGGGATAAAATCCCTTAACAGAATTGGCGAATCCGCTGGGGACAACAATCTTGTTGTTCCTAGTTTGGGTGTTTGTCAAGCCTATCAGGGTTCAGTTGCTTGCTGGTTTACTGTTTTTGTCTGGTCTGTGCTTTACTTTTGAGTTTTGCCAGTTTCTTCTGTTTCTTTTTTATTTTTCTTGAAATATTATATATACGCTTGTTTCCTTAGTTACAGAAGCATATAAACGCTTTTTATCTGAAGTAAACCCGCGTATACGCAGGTTTCCTCAGAAACAGTTGCGTATACACGCAGTCTGCACTAAGTACAGTTGCGTATATCTTGCAACTTTCAGGATTTATAAATTTTTTGTGTCTCTGAAGTTTGTCTGGTGCTTTGAGTCGGTTTGAAACAGTCATTTTTGTCAGTATCAGTTGTATGTGTTACAGTAAGTGTCTTACTTCGATTTCTCTCTAATTATAAGGAGTATTGGTCTAGTTTTGTGTTTGCAAGCGTCATCATCTTTTTGCTAAAAGCACGCAAGATTTCTTGATTGGAATCTTGGCTGCTCTGAGTTATTAGAGCAGAAAGATTATTGTCAATCTTTGTGTTTGAATTTTTCTTTTTGGTGACTTTTTTGTTTTCTTAATGAAATCACTTTTTATGACCATTTACTTCTTTGTTTCATCAAAGTTATCATTTGATACTTTCTTGAAATTGTCTTTTTGATCTTTTTTGGTCTTTGTTACCAATGCTTTCCTTGCTACTTTCGGTTGTTAAAAAGCCTTTTTGAACACATTTGTTTTTGTTGAGTTTTCATTCTTTGTAGGGTGTCAACTTGCAAAAGTGTTTCTTTCTTATTGTTTCAATCGCAAAGTTCCTGTTTTTGTTGAAAGCATTTTCGAAAAGACTTTTTTGTTGCTACTTGGAAGAGAACTTTTTGAAAATTTTTTGTTTTGCTTTCTTGAACTTGCTTTTCATTTGGTTTCCTTTTGATGAGTGAAAGTGCTTGATGTTATCTTGGGTTTTTCTTTTAGTATTTAGATGAAATGAATTGTAGCATCTCATATTCAATCTAAATATTGTAAGTGGCAAAAGAAAATTTGATAACCAAAGCAACTTTCATTTCTTGTTTTTTCTTGAATTCTTACACCTTGACCATACTTTGCATTAGTTTGCATTGTTAGAGCATTAGCAATTCTTTTGGTTTTTGCGTGTGTGAAGTGTGTTACAAGAAAAGAAAAGGAAAACTTTTTGCTTTCTAAGTGTTTCCTACAACCCATGTAGAGTACTCTTTTCATCGAAAGAAAAATGATTGCATTCATGTAGTTACTTTTTCTTTGGTTTTTGGTTGAGTCATACACACAACTCATCAAGTCATTCTTCACCCCGCTGACTTAAAGAACAACCCTTTAAAACAAGCGCTAACTAAAATTCACTAGAACTTCTTAGTTAAAAACACAACAAGTTTTAGGATTTTAGGGCCTTTGGATTAGCGAGGGAGAGTTAACTCTCCAAGCATATTAAACGTCAAAACATAGGAGTCTTGAGTAACGAAGGAGAAATCCAAAATAGCGTTAGGAAGACCAGGAAAGCTCTAGATCTGGGAGTTAAGCACGAGGGTCTGTGAAGACAGGGAAGAGAGATACCCCCTCTCCTACTTGTCCGAACTTACCTCACGACTGTTCCGCCTGGCTTCTGTGACGAGTTGGTATCCTTAGTTGTCACTCCTAGGGAACTACATAGGTGGCTGCGGAGGGGAATCCCGTGGCACCTGAGGTCGACGTTGTATCACTTTCAACGGTACTACTGGGGGGCAACCTTGCGAAGCTTGGGGGCTTGCACTGGCGCAGGCTGTTGTTAGGAGGTCAACGTAACTTCCTCTGTTACCTTCGCTGATAGGCCTGGGCCGTAATTATCCCAAACTATCTACGGAAGGCCCCTTACTCTAGTTTCTTGTATTTTGGTGTTCGGTCCTCATCACCCGGAGCGGAAATACTTGGAAGTTGTTTGACTGGCTAACTTCTTTTAGGGACTTTATAGTGAGTGCTCTTTGCTCCTTGTATATAGTTGGCTTTAGGTATTTTTGTCTAGTCACTTTTGGATTTGATATTCTGAGTGACTGACTTACCACTCTGCCGATCTTGAAAGGCTTTTGGTCATTCTTTCGGAAGTTGTGGAGTTGCCTCCTCAAGGGCAAAGATCTTGATTGTGTGTTTATCTTCCTTGAAAAGTTATTTCTACATTCCCGTAAGGGAAGGGTTTGAGGATCAGTTACATATGGCCAATTTTCCTGTGGAAGCCAACCAAGGTACCCTTCCAAAAGGTGATCCTTGTGCTTTTCCTTTCTTTGGAAACATTGGTACTCCCTTGATGGCCACTTTGAATATTCCTGGGTTGAATGTTGGACTACCTGTTTGGCTGTGGTCCACTCCAAATATTCCAAATGCTCTTGAAGCTTCTCAGTTGAATACTTTGTTTCAAGGGCATTCCATGGGTGCTAATTGTTCATCTTCTTCTAAAGAGAAATATGGGATTCCTTTTTCTCCTCCTTCTTGTAATAAGAAATCTAAAAAGAGGAGAAAGAGGAAGTCAAAGAAGAAGAATAATTCTATCCCTTCATCTTCAACCTCTGCTAGTCATGTTGGAGATGGGCCTTCAGCCGCTGCAAGTGATGCTAGGGGCACAAGTCTAGTCACTGCAAGTCATACTAGCACTTCATCTTCAACCTCTGCTAGTCATGTGGAAGAAGAGTCTTCAACCTCTACTCGTCATGTTGGAGATGGACCTTTAGCTGCTGCTAGTCATGCTGGGGGCATAAGTCTAGTCACTGCAAGTCATACTAGCAAAGAGTTACTGACCTCTGCAAGTCAAGTTTAGAACTCTCTGCAAACCACTAATAGTCATGTTAGCGGAATGGAGCTTGATAAGAAACCTGGACGTAGAAGTTTTAAACCTAAGTTCCCTTGTAAGATATGCAAGGGAGACCATCTTACTCATTTATGCCCTGGTATTCCAAAGGTTCAAAGGATATGGTCTGAGTTTGAAAGTTCTTCTACTCCTACATCTGATATGGTTTCTCATCAATCCCATCAACCATTGGTTGATCATGTGGCTGAGCCAGTGCAATCGCTGGCCGATTACACTCCTCTTTTGGGGGGTGAAGAGCCTAACAAAAGAGTCTGCTTAATATCTAGTACATAGTCTTCTAGTATAGGGGGCATTATGGTTTCTTCAAATGTTCCCCCTCCAAGTTCCAAGAGTGTTTCCTTTGATTGGGATAATCTTGTCGAGCCTCGTCTTCCTTCCGCTGCACCTTTCCAAATAAAGGTCAGAGTTAATTCCACAAATGTCTATCGATGTATGGTGGATGAAGGATCCTCTGCAAGTATTATATCCTCTTTGACTTGGAAAGCTTTGGGTTCCCCAAAGTTGTTAACAGCTCAGAGTCAGTTGTTAGCCTATGATAGAAGACCTAGTGAATCTATGGGTGTTCTTCCTCAATTTCCTATCACTTTAGGTGGGAAGACTATCTTAATCGATATGATGGTGGTTGATAGCCCTTTAGAATTTAATATGCTACTTGGGCGTGATTATGTCTATGCTATGAATGCTGTGGTGTCTTCACTCTTTCGAGTAAT